>JAOVVI020008162.1:0-12840 GCA_028571085.2 Nepenthes alata
ATTTGAACTCCCGGCATGTCATAATGAGATGTCACTGTGCAAGTCTTCACGCGGGTTCCTTTCCTAGGCATCCTGTAGATTTTTTCTTTGTTCGACAAGATTTGGTGCCGATTTGATTTTCTACTGCAGGTGATTATCTACCGATGGCAATCTTCTAGCGTTAGCGTGATCTCCTTGGTTTAATGCCGATCGATCCCCTACTTCGATTAAAAATGGAGGGGGCACTCTATTCATGAATGTTCTTCACTAGCTAAATGGTGTGAGAATTCGAAGTTATTATGGAGCTTACGTAGCCACAAGGAAGGATCTGGGGAGATTCTGGCTCGATGTTTGAAACTGGATTTCGAGGATGCATCTAAAGTTTGCCTTGGCTACCCTCTTTTGGGCTCGACCCTAATTGGCCTCTTGTTGCACTAAATGGGGTTTGGGCTTCGGTGGCTGGTTTCCTCTCCTCCCAAGGGCACTAAACAAGTGGTCCTTAGTAGGGCGGCCTTGAAGGAGTGGCTGCTCAGCCTTTCTGATGGGTGTGGGTAATACCTATGCCCTTCGACTATGTGACTCTGTCCTCTGCTGCTTATGGGAGGACCACTCCGGGGACCGCCGAAGGGGGAGCTTGCTCGAGTCCACATTGACCCTTGGGCCATTGTTACCGCATTGGGTCTGGCATAGATGCAATGACCCACGGATTACATAGCTACGATCGGTTTTGATGGACGACTTTTGGTGGCTGCCTCCCCGGTGAGAACAAAAGCTTCACGCCTCATTCCTACAGGGGAGGGCTTTTGCATGCTTTACCCATAGTGCAAACCTCTCAGGTCAGATGCCGTAGCGGTTAGCCTGGGTGTTTTCCTGTTGCAGCTGTTGTCCCGAAAGCCATTTGGACAAATGTAGTCGGGTCACTACTCCTTATACTTTTATTTCCTTCTAAATCATACGTCTATGATTGTAAACTTATACTTTGTAAAATGAATTAATGAATAGAACTACCAAGTATTTTTTATCTGTACATTGTATGGCTACAATATTCTCACATGGTGTGAATAGTTGAAGTGCCTGTATGATGATTTCCACTACTTGATCTCTGACAATTTGACATTTTGAACTGTTGATGACTCTGTCTTTTGGTGATTCAACTCACAAAAGAATATCCCAAATGCTTGGTTGGGATACAAGCTGATCATATCAACCTTGCGTTTATCATGGTTGGACATAGCCAGTTGGCAATCTTAAAAAATGGCGTGTCAGGTCATCATTACCTATACTTCACAGCTGACTTGCTAATCTAAGTGTTAGGGCTACCAGTTGTCGGTGCGCTACTCGGAGAGACATTGCATCGATCATCATAACGAGGCCAGTGAAGAAACGCGCCACAACACTCTATGGTGAGGGCACATGTTGCAATCACCATGGAGAAGTGCCTCTTCGATATCTTAAAATGACACCATTGTGGGGTTGAGGCGTTAGCTATTTAAATGTTAGCACTCAACCTTTTCTACACTTCCTCGCTCTCTAAACATCTCTGCCCTACTTGGCTATTCTCCTTCTATTTTTTGCAGTATTTCGAATGGTTCTCCAAGGCAACCCCTCTGCCACGCCTAGTCATCATCACAAGAGGAGGAACGGGATTTACTTTTCTGGGACTCTCCTAAGCAGGCCTCTGACGAGGTGGCTCCTCCATCACTTACTCTCTTTGAGGAATACCGGTGGATTGATGCGGTATGTGTGAGGGTGTCTGCTCTCGGCACTGGTTAGTCATCGAGGAGGTCAGGATTGGATGAGCCTTCGTTAAACGATCTACATTTCAACGAGTTGTCTAGATGGACTGAGGGCAAGGAGCTCCCGACGGACTCTGATGCTGGAGCAAGGGGCCCCTCAGTTAACAGGCTAGGCAAATAGTTCAATACCACGCCAGCAGCTGAGTGGGTGATCCGGATCTTCGTGGCTTCTTCTTTAGGAATGTCTGCGCCTACCTCTCTCACTATTCTTGCCGAGGAGGATGCTGGAAGCTCTCAGGCGGAGAAAGAAGTGGTTGGAGATGGCTCGGAGGTTGAGGCTGCCGTTGAGGGGCATCCCGTCTTCGAGAGGGGATGTCCGAGCCCCCGAGGGCTTTGGGTGGACATGGTCCTCCTTCTAGTTTTGAGTTGCCTCAACCTTGTAGTGTGCAGCTTCTATGATCCTTGCCAATCCTTGTTAAAATTTTAGTAGAGAATTCTCCCAACCTGTCACATTAGGGAGGACCGTCTTACCATGAGGTCCCGCGTCATGGGTTTCTTAGTTTTGTTTATGTGCTCTTTGCTATCATCCCTGACTGACCGTAACTTATTGCGTGGTAGATTTAGGAGGCACTCCGAGTGATGGAAAGGGCACTGCATTGGAGGGATGTCAAGATCTTGTGACCATCCTGGGCACATATAGATCCTACAGCACTAGGCTTGTGCCACGTGCATCGTGGGTCCCCCAATCCTAGGATAGTTGTCCGAGCAGTAGACAGAGGCAGCTTTTTGCATATATTTTTTAAGCAAGCTAATACTCTTGATGTACACTTTGATTCTTTAAAAAATCAGTTATATTATTCTAATCATTATCGCTGATGTCTTTGTGCATGCATTGATTTGTCTTTGTCCGACATTGATTCTATTTTCTGACTAAGCATTGTTGTTGTCATTATCGGGTTTGTATGGATGCATTTGTCCAATTGTGTTCGCTATTGTAAGGAGGTTGTGGTATTGAGGAAATGTAATCTCCGGCTAAGCCTTGTAGCTATCATTGTCGAGCTAGGATGACGTATTTGTCCAACTGTGCTCCCTCCTATGAAGAGGTCATGGCACTAAGAAAATATGATTACCGGCTAAACCTTATAGTTATCATTGTTGGGCGTGGATTGACATATATGTTTGGCTATGCTTGCTCCTATGAGGAGGTCATGGCATTGAGAAAATGTGATCGTCTACTAAGCCTTATGGCTATCGTTGTTGGGCTTGGATGAATATATCTGTCTAGCTGTGCTCACTCCAGTCAGAAATTCATGGATGTTATGGGTGAGTCTTACTAGGGTCAACTGGGTGTGGTTGCTGCAGTCGTCAAGATCAAGTGGAGTCAAGGTTGTCATTTACACAAAACTATTAGTGCCCAGTCCTAGTGGGGGACGTCGTCGCTTTTGTGCGTCTAATACTAATTCGCCGACCATCGTTGACGGATAGTGCTCATTCCTACTAGACGAAGTCGTTGCACATATGTTGAAAAGTCTCCAAAGGTTTTACTAATCACCTGGTGGGGAGGTCCAATTCTTAGTTCGCAAATTCCTCGGGTCGTGATGTTCAACCTCGTCTGGACCGCTCATTTGTTGAACTCAAGGTTTAGGATTTGACCTCACTTGGGCCACTCAGTTGTTGGAACCGATGTTTTATGATCATGTCGCAGCCGATCGAGGAGTAGGTGAAGACATTCACCCAACTTAGAGATAGTTTAGATCTTTAAATTCATACAAACACACCAGCATTTATATAGTTGGTATGATGAATGGAACAAGCAAATAAACATGTTTATAACACTCAAACAACCTGTATGGATGCACTTTACTTACCTGCGCTTAGTGGAAAATTGTCAGTAGCACCTTCTGGGGTGGAGGATGTTTTAAGCCCGCAGGATTAGTTTTCTGCTCCATGTGCATAGCACGTATATCTCGTTTCAGAGGATTATTGAGGTTTGGAACGGGCCCCGTCAGTGGGGAGACAGTTTGTTTCAATCGATAGTTATTTGTCTATGTCCTCTACACTCCGATGAATTGGACACGTCATGTTGAACCTATGCACTTTTGACTTCTTGTTGCTAGGCAACGGCCGCCCAACTATGTGATTTTGGATGTCAAACTCTTATTGTCAACACATGGCCTAGAGGTATCGAGGGATGCCTCGTCTAGCGTGTAGGCAGCGTCTTCTGGCGTGAAACTCCACACTCAAAGATTTATAGATTTTGTCACCCCTGGGTGCATTCCAGCTTGATTTGTTTTGCACCTAGTGCTCACGAGGCCCTAGGAGCTTGGCAAAGTATGGAAGTGATCTAGGTAGGGCACCGGATTGGAACTTCAAACGTGGGGCTACCGGCTTGGCATGTTGATCTTGTGAGGGAGTGGTCACGTCCTAACCTTCATCATGAATGGTGACCTCTTCAGATCGACAGGAAAACTTGTTGGCAATGCATAGAGCTTCTTCTCGGGTAAGGGGCCTCCTATCATCACGGGAATGGTGTGGATCACACCGCTCTAGGCTCTTTCTCCAATGTCTTATGACTTGGTCTACCCCTTAGCTGTGTCTAAGTCCTATTACTCATGGCTACTCAGGCCGCAAAGTTGTCAGGCCACTGGATCTTCTAAGGAGGCTGTCTTTCTCCTCAACGTCTCCTTCTAGACACTGAGGTCAAGGAGTTGGAGGATGGAACCTCCAACATAGCATCTTCAGGAGGGTATGAATGATCTGGGGCTACTTAGGACATGACATATCTCTAGGCGATGAGTGTTTGCACATCCGGGGCCGATCGTTCCTCCGCCTAGCTACCCACGTGGGGTCATCACTATGGGAGATGACATCTTTGGTTGGAGCGCTAGCTTGAGAATTGATATTAGCCATGTGTGCTCTCGTAGGTGTGGTGGTTAGACTTTTTGATCGTTTCTATAGATGGTACCAATAATGTGTCTCTAGATTCGAATTACTGAATGAATTAGAATGCCGCTTGATCTTCCTAATAAGTTGAGCTAAAGTGGATACAATTTTCGTTACTCTAAACCTAGATCATACACACCATAACTAATAATAAAAAATTAGAGGATAACGGGACGTGCTTTCGGGTATATATTTTAATACTTAAATCAAAAATCTTTTTCAGATAGATAGAAAGATAAGATGATGAATGACTAATGTGTAGATATATATTTTTGGGGAATTGAGTGTTAGTGGAGGATTAGAATCTGACAAGTGTGCCCAATTGGGGAGCAACCTTGAGATGAAAGATTGAGCTCTGACGGTGCGTTCAGTTGGGGGCGACTCTAAGATAAAGGACTAAGCTTCAGCGGTATGCTCGGGTTGAGAGTGCATTCAACAAGTGCTTTCGGCCTGGGTGCGGCTTGGTGTACTCTCAATATGTCCAATTACCTAAGGTTCGAGATACGTTTAGCATGTGATGACTAGTTGCCCTCTCCTCCCTTTGGGAATCCACTTTGATCATGGAAGGGGAGAGAGAGATAGAGATGTTGTTGGGCTTCTTTCTTTTGAAATTATCTCTCTCCTTAGGATTGAGAGTCTAGACCTTGGGATTGAGAGTCAAGACCCTTCCTTTTCTGCGTATAAAAAAAGATATTTATAGAGAGATAACATATTTGCTAGCTGTTGTTGGGGTTTTACTAGCACTACGGTGAGTGGCTGATAACATACACTTGCCACTGATATTCTGAACTGCGTGACTTGTCTATTGTGCTACATTTATGAGCCCACCTAGCGGGCAACTCCAATGGCACATATGTCACTAAATGAATCTAGATCGCGCTGTATGGATCTTCCGCAATGCTTTCTAGGCTTTAGGTTTGGAGGAACTTCTATCGAGCTACCGCATCTCCCACAGGGCAGATTTTGAGCTGGTCTAATGAACTATTTGGCCTATCAATTTTATTAAATTAAATTCATCAAATTGACTTTAAGTGAATCGTATAATTCTGATTAAGTGTTAAAAATAAAGAAGTAAGATCAAAATTAATCCTTAGCTTAAAATTAATCGGGGTCATATAGTATGGTTTATCTAGAAGTCAATTTAATATGCTTACCTTAACAAAATTAAGAAAATAAAAAAAATGGTTTTTAGAATTTATACATACACTTTCTAAAATGATGCCGACATGAGTGAGCACCAACCAAGCTTCTTTATGTCTTGGGTGCAAGAACACGGGGAGGTGATTTCTTATTGTATTTTTTTTTTTATTTCTTAGAGCGATTGTTATTTTAATGGATACATTTAATTAAATTAAATTTAAATTTTATTTTAATATTTATTTTTATTTTATGTTATTGAATCTCAATTGCTGAAATAACAAAAAAAAAACTCAAAAAAAAAAAAAAAGGGGGAAATCCACAGAACGAGTTCCCGCTTGGAGATCCGAAGAGGAAAATCTTCCCTCGCCTCCTGTCGGCACATCTAATTACTTTTGAATTTGTAAAAAAAAACAAAGATTTCTTAATTATTCAAATAGAATAAAAATATGAAATTTATATTGTTTAAAATAAAAATAATATTAAAATATGTATTATAAAAATATTACAAAATTATAAAAATAAATTTTTTTATCTGTTCAATTATATTGTCATATTAGGCATATAAAATATGTTATTATTAGGTAAATTATATAATCTAATAGAATAAATTTTAAAGTAATAATAAGATTACTTTATTATAATATTTAGATCACATAATCGTAGAAAATACTTAGCATGTATTTAATTTTTGATAGATAACAAAATATAAGATTTTTGTATAGTATAATGCCTGTCTAATAATATTTTTATCTAATTATTAAAATAAAATAAAATTTTAATATGATAAAAATGATTATTTCAGGATGTGGTGGGCAGTTCTAACGGTGGCCTCAAAGAAATAAATTTTATTTCCTTATATAATAATTATAAGTAAATACACAATTATATATAAATTTCTTATAAATTTTAATAAGTCTTAATATATGATCAAATGGTCCTGAATTTAAATCGTAAAAATAATATAATATAATATAAAACTATATATTATATTTAAAAAGATAAAATTTTAAATTAAAAAATTATATTTTTTATTATTTATTTTATTTTTTTTATATCATAATAAGCTTAAAATGCTTCCATAATTTTACAAATTCAATACGTAACAAGAATTTCATAGACTAACCACGTTTAATCAAACATACCGACAAAGGGCATAGAGTCGACATAAATCATTCTGTGTATTGAAACTTTTTATTATTTATTTATTTATTTTATTTTTCAAAAAAGATGAATCTGATTGGCTATCATGGTGGGGTGTCATTTCAGCGGATATTGGCCAATAAATCATCACCTCAGCCTCAAGATGATAATTCTCTGATTATTGCCACATTTTTGTCAATCGGATTGGCCCCACCGCGGCTACAATAAACAACAATAATGATAATAAAAAAATAAATATAAATATAAATATAAATATTATTTTTTAAATCATTTATAATTATTTTATGATTTAATTTTAATAAGTTATAAATATAAATATAAATTAATTGTTACAAATAAAAAGAAACTTATTTCAAAAGCTTAACCTTTGGAAAAAATAGAGAGGGTTATTTTTTTTATATTAAATATTTATTTTTTAACAGATGATTATAATCTAATTATTTTAAAATAATTAATTTTAAATATTTTTTATTTTTTATAAATAATTAAATTATTATTATATATTTTAAAATAAATAATTAACACTTCATTTTCATGCCTGGTTAAATGTTAATATCAATAGCAATGATATATTTATTCTATGCGTATAATGTAGATACTTTTTTTTCCCGAGCATTATATATTATATATTTATTTATAATTATATAGATTTATCAGTATGGATAAAATATTATATCATCTGTAAATATTAAAAGAGTGTCTAAATAATTATCTCAAATATTTTAGAATAGCAGTCGAATGAGATGGGAATACTAATTCTTTTTATATATGTTTGGTGATATTAAAAAAATGCTATCTAATTTCTCTTATAATATATTTAATAATATGATATCTTATTTATCTATTTATAATATCAAGATTAAATAATAAATAAATAAATAATGTATTAAGAATAACTAAAGATTATTCCTCAAATATTTTATTTACTTATATGTGTATGTATAAAAATGTGTGTAAAAATATAAAGTTTGTATTATTTTTTATTTATATGGATATTTATATCCACAAAAAATAAATTTACACTCAGCTTAATTTCTCATGCCGGACACCCCGCTGCATATTTACACAAAACAAAATATTTTACAATTAAATAATTCAAAAAAAAAATCAAAATTTTCTTCTTTTTGAGTTGTATAATTCCCTTTATAATCAAAAGAACAAAAAATTTGAATCATTACCCAATTTTAATTCTAATATAATTAAAACAAAACCTAAATTTCCAAAAAAAAAAAAATACCTTTTTCTTTTCCTTTTATTTTTTTAATTTTCCAACTAATCGAGTAAGGAAAACAAAATAATCTCAACATTTATCCTCATAAATTAATCGATCAAATTAAAAAAAAAAAAAACCCCCTTCTCTTTTAGCTTCAATTGGTTCCTCACCTTTTCGAGTCTTAGTCAATCACCAGGGCTGGTTCTTGCCTTTCGGTACAAATGTGCTTTTCCCACAGATTATAAGGTTAAGGGTCACTGCTTTAGATGGTGTGCTTGTCCCCCCCAACTCCCAAAATAAATTTAAAAAGTTATAAAAATTTAAAAAAAAAAAAGATCAATAAGCACTACAGGGGCCAATTTAACAACCCTTCGAAAGGGTCCCACTTTAGGTGGCCTAGGCCCTCTCAACCCAACAGAACCCTCTTTTGTATTGCATGATAGCTGAACTTCTCATGCATCTGTAGACCTTTCCACACTACCAGAATCCCCACCACCACCCTTTACACCACCCCCCTTTATATATATAAACATCTCTTCAGCTGCCCTTTCTACTCACACCACCACCATCACCACCACCGATTCTCTGGAGATAATGAATGTATCGCTGAACGGCGAGTCTCATGTGCCTCCGGGTTTCAGGTTTCACCCGACGGAAGAGGAGCTGCTCCACTACTACCTGAAGAAGAAGGTGGCCTCCGAGAAAATAGACCTCGATGTCATTCGAAATATTGACCTCAACAAGCTCGAGCCGTGGGATATCCAAGGTATGCCCTCTCAACGTCATTGCCTCTCAGTCCTTAACAGGTCCTCTCATTTTTTTACTATTTCTCCTACTCTCAACGGTGAGAATTTCATCTTACCAACTTTGACGAATAGGATCATAAGTGTATTAAAATACATTAGCTCTGTATTATAATTCTAATCATTTAAATTATGAAAATAAAATACTCATCATAGAGTATAAAAGGGCTCTAGCATTGCCCAAATTCTCAATATATTTCTAAAATGTATTAGACTTTGGTTCACTATGGTGATTCTAAATCGATTTGAACAAGCTCGAGCCATGGGAAATACATGGTATGGGTCCCAATGTCATACCTGTTCGAAGTCATCGAACGATTATTTTATTTATTGCTCTTCTTACATTTTTAACAATGTTAATTTTATATTGGCAATTTAGACAAATGATAATATGTTAAAATATATTAAACCCATCATATAATACTAGCCATTGAAATTTACAAAATGAAATCCTTGCTATTTAAAGTATAAGATGACTTTGAAACAAAAGGATTAAGATAGCACTCAGCAGCTCGATCTTGTTCTGAATTGCATACTCCTGGACAAGACTTCTCAATTTCATTCGTTTACAGAGAAGTGCAAAATAGGATCGAGCCCGCAGAATGATTGGTATTTCTTTAGCCACAAGGACAAGAAATACCCAACAGGGACGAGGACAAACCGAGCCACTGCAGCCGGGTTTTGGAAGGCCACTGGCCGTGACAAGGTCATATACAGCAACTGCAAACGAATTGGCATGAGAAAGACGCTAGTCTTCTACAAGGGACGTGCTCCCCATGGCGAAAAATCCGACTGGATCATGCATGAATACAGGCTGGATGATCACTCCAATGTAAGCATCTCCCACACATCTTCCCTAGTAGATGCATATTAATAGACATGTATAAAAGTTCAGTATTACAAAGATGAGAATACTAATTTAGATCGGTGAAATCACAGTAGAAGATAAGAAGTAATAATATCTACAACATTTAAAAGTTATACTCATAGAAGATGAGATCAATAAATAACGTCTAATATAATTCAGATATGATAAACTCGCTAAAGCAACTGTGAAAGAATGTACGGTAGTTATAGTTGGAATAAGAAAAGTACGAGGCAGATGCAGAAAAACTTGGGTTGAGGAGACAGAAATTTGTACTAAACTGAATACACTAATAAAGTTAGATTTATACAGCCGACTGCAATTAAATTTTGTTGTTATTGTTCATATTAATTGACCATGGCAACATGGAGTAAACATAATGCAGGCTTCAAATTCAATAGGAGATCATTCGACACCAGAGGAAGGTTGGGTGGTATGCCGCGTCTTCAAGAAGAAAAACTACCAGAAGGCTCTAGAAAATCCAACTAAAAACTTCTCAACTTCTGTAGATCTAAAGACCCATTTCCTAAATTCAAGCAATGAAGTGGCTCTTCAGCAAATACTTTCCTACATGAGCAACACCTGCAAGCAACAAGGGTTTATGCATCTGCCTCAGCTAGACAGCTTAACATTTGATCAGGACTCTGCTTTTGACTCGTGCTATGAATCTATTGGTGGCAGTGATGAGAATACTACTGAACCATGCGCCGCCAAACAAGGTGGTGAAGGCTGCAATTCTGGGTCACCTGGGCTCAACGACTGGGTCACACTTGACCGGCTGGTGGCTTCTCAGCTCAATGGGCAGGCTGCAGAGGCAACAAAGCAGCTCCCATGCTTTGCTGATCCTGATGACCATATCATGTGTCTATGCCTTTCTCCTGAAGATCATGACTGTCATAATGACACTCGATGCCCGCATCCCGAGTCAGCTTCTTCGTCATCATTAGACCCGATGTGCCGCTTGTTGGCATGACAGTAAGTGGTAAAAACACAATACAACTCCATAGATATCATGTATGTTTTAGTGTACTTCTCTTGTGCAATACTGTACACCTCAGTTGTATCATATATGTTCCAATTATACAAGTCGTTTGTGCTGGATCAGAAAAAAGGAAGAGAAAAGAAAAGATGGTTTTCTTTTATTTTGGGAAATCGAAATAGACGGTGCAATTCAAAACTGTATTCCACAGATGGCATAATACTTTATGAAGAGAGAATAATATTACCCACTTTGATATTTTTTAGTTACCAATTTCGCACGTTAATACATATGGATAAATTTGATACCACATCAAAATATAGGCTAAAAAGCATTTCACGGGTGGCCATATGACATTTCACAGAGAGAAAGGGTGAGGGTAAAGGAAATATTCCCAAGAAAGTTCTATTATTTACCCAATTTCACAAAAAAAAAAGACAAAACCTTTTTTGGGATTCAAACTGTCGATTACATATGTAAGCAGTAGTCTCTTGAATCTTATCGAGTTCATAATATATTCGACTGCCCAAACGATTACTATGTTTTCTATAGGAAGTTAGGTTGCACTTGAATTAAAACACAGCAAGCTTCTTAGCCTCTCATCATTACCAGATAAGGGTCATTTCAGTTAGGTTTTATCGGTCGGGTCATCATTATGAGATAAATTTTAAAATAATTCATTATAAAAGTATCAGTTATAATAACTTTTTTTTTAAATCCCTTTACTATAATTTCGAGTGAAGAATAGTTGAATACAACCTTCTCAACACACATAGTAACACACAAGAGAAATACAACAAGAAATAAGAGTAACCAAATAAAAATACGCTTATAGAAATCAACTCCAAAAGAACATACCCAACCTTAATAAAAAACATAATTCAAATTAAACCTCAATCGGATACCGAACATCTTCCTCTTTTCTCTTCTTCTCTCCTCTCTCTCTGTGCGGTGCTCCTTGTGTGGGAATGATTTTAAATTTTAAACTCTAAAAAGCATTCGGCACGTTTTATACTCTGTGTCGCGCTCGAGGCGTGCCTAGCGCCCGATAGGCGCACCTCGAGCGTAAATAGCTCTGGAATCGGAGCTCGAATTCCACTCGAGCGAGCCTCGAGCATGGGTATGTTGGCAACAAGTTGAAATCGGTGCTCGAGCTTGCCTCGAGTGTAGGCAACCTCTTGGTTGCTCGCCTCACATGTGAGCATTTCGATCCTCATACGAATATTGTATGATCTTACGATAACCATCCATTTGTTATGGTACCCATAAGGAAGTGATCAAAACCCAACAAACTTTCTCTCACGATCTTTTGGGGGACCCTTTGCTTCTACCGACGACCGTTATCACCTACTCTTCGGTAACTTTCCCTCAAATGGGATCCCAACATCAGCTTTCGTAAGTTGGAATGATACCCTTTTTCCCTCTACCGAATTTGGAGTATCCCCACTCTCCTTTAGCTTCTCTTTGGTGGTAAAATCACTCCCCTTTGCACTTCTTGGTTTCCTCTTCCAGTCACTATAACTAATGCCTCCATTGGTTACATTGGCATTATCCTTGGCAACCGAAACATTTATCAAGTACCGATTTGATTGCTTGCTTCTCCTTTCCACAATCGGGGAACCTTTTCACTAATAATTTTTGAACGCTGTGCTAAAGCCTTCATCATCGAGCTTTTCGATTAAAATCACATTCAACGGTAAATTCGGGGCATGTTACATGCTTTTCAATACGAGTTTTGTCCTATTACTTATCCGCAAACTAACATCCTTAATGCTAACAACCCTTAATGAACTATCGTTATCTATCTTTAATATCCTATAGTCTTTAAGCGTATATTTGGTAAATAGAAACTTTCTCGATACGTATGGTGTGAGAAACTACTATGCATCACCCAATTCGTCACTTGGTTTGAAAAGTTCTATGCCTCCCCCACATGGACAACTAGAAGGTCTCCGCCAAAAGCAACAGATGCCCAATCATTATTATTATACTCCCTCCTCTTCGAACACTAGCCTCCGCCC
>JAOVVI020008163.1:0-14372 GCA_028571085.2 Nepenthes alata
ACGATGGAGGCCGTTGCGAGAGAGAAAATAGGGAACGAGGGAGACGAGGGGGAAGTGGGGGACGGGAAATGGCAGAGGAATTTCGAGAAGAAGGTGGGTGGCGTGGGGGGTTCGAGAAGATGGTGAGGTGGCAGTGATATATATTAGTTTTATTATTATTATAATTATTATTTATTATGTAAAATGTATATATATATATATATATATTTATTTATTTATTATTACTATCCCATAAATATATATATTTTTATTTTCTTCTAACATACGTAATAAATTTAATTTTACCCAATTAAATTTTAATTTTTTTATAAAATATCCGGGCGTTACAACTACCCCCTAAACCCTTTCAGAATCCATCTCTTCTACCAAGTGAGTAAACCCCTCAGGAGTCTGAAGGATATCTATTCAGAGGATCTACCTTTCAAGTACTCCGCCATCTCTCAGGAGCAACCCGGCAATATTTGAACGATCAGACTATCTACAATGGTGCTCACTCTTCAGCATGTTTCTGCCTCTTAAGACGCCCATCAATAGGGAGCGCATCTAAGTCACTCCTCAGTCGGACGCATCTATAAGCCGTCCATCAATTGGACGTATCTAAACGTTCAATCTGCCGATACGCGTATTGTCTTTATATCTTTTTATACTATTGGAAAGACTTATAATTTGAGCGTTGGAGGATATACGGTGAGAGTAATTCTCGTCATTCTCTGACCTCTCGTGTTTAGTTGTATTGCAACGGATTCAAGTTCGAGATTATGGAGATCGAATCCGCATCAGATCGACTTAATGTGATAATTTGATTCGCAGCCCCTTAATTGGTAGGACAATTCGAATTCATAGTACACGACATACATGAACAAGTTAATGTAATTAATATTTTAGTTTCATTCACTTAACTAATTACATTTATATGAATTTTATTACGCATCCCACCATTATTCATTTGTTGTTATATTCTTTGTATGTGAGCCTATTTTATTTATTAAATTTCAAATTTTAATAGAATTTTATATTGAGAAAAAAATAATAGATATTACAGTAATTAATGTTTCCAGTACATATATATATGTGGAGATACTATTAATTAATCTAGAAATATAAAAAACAGTATGATTGTGAGTACTTGAAAGGACATACAAATTTTACGTTCTCAAAATAAAAAAAAAACAAATAATTGTACTAGTTGTGAAGTGGAAAACATAAAAAATATAGAATTATTTAAAAAAAATATCCTTTAGTTATTTGTGTCTTATTTTTTTATTTTAATTTATTTTTAAGTAACATAATATTCACCAATTTATTTATTTTCATATATAAATTTATTATTATAATAGATAAATAAAATATTATACTATTAATATTATCCTATGATGATTTGAAAATGTGTCAATTATTCCCAAAGTTTGATCGGATAAATAAAAATAGTATTCCAACGTCCTCTCCAATGTAATAAATATTCTCTTATTGGGTTAATTTTTTAAATTAAGATAGTTATTATAAATAATTATTATAAAACAAGTATAAATATCAGACGGTAAAATTATATTATCTATTAATTAAACACACGAAATAAAAATTCTCTAATTCCTACTGCCACGACCAACGCTGGTCACCATACCTGTGCAAAGTCAATTATTCCAATTTTATTTATTTTTTCTTCTTTTTTTTAAATTATTGCATTGTCCTATTCTCAAATTATTTAAATATTTACTTAGTGTTTATAATTATTTAAATAAATGAGATTTTAAGTCACAATTACAATTTACTAGTATAACAAGCTGCTTTTATACTAAACATCATTTTCATAATTCTTTCAATGGTGCATTTCAGCAGTGAAGATGTTCTATCCGGAGCTTATTTAAAGTAAATAAAAATGCCACGCTCGCAACTTCCATCAGAACAGAGATTTTTTATTTATCATTATTTAAAAATTTTAAAGTAAATTGTTTTACAGCTATTGAATCTGTATCATTTTTTTTTTTTAGGGGGGCGACTAAATAATAATAATAAAAAAAGAGTTGCTTGAGTGCTACGACAAAATGCCTTACTGAACACATCTAAGCTAGAAGACCAGGTTAAAACCGCATGATCGTGTACATCTAAATACATAGAGTGGAAGAGAAATACATTGAGGAAGCTGTACGAAGAAGAGAAAGTTTGGGGAGCCACATCCAGAGTAGAGTTTTTTATATATTTCTTCGTGTGCTTAAAAATCTTCCAAATAAATGGCATCGTCATGCCCGGTTGATCGCTTTGTCTACTGAGTTTCACAGATCATTCTTAATAGAGCCCGCCGTGGTTGCACGGGCGGCGGCCGCTCAACTTCCCCTGTATACAGATAATCTGCAATTGAGAAAGAGGAACCAGGAGAAAAGTTTGACATTTTTAAATCTAATGCTTTATTTTGAACGAAGCTGGCTGAATTTGGATAAAATGAAATATGATTATAATCTCGCTTTATTTTTTTCCAGATTTACGAGACTAATTGTTATCGAGGGAGACGAGGATAAGGTTTGAACCCATGTCAAAATAGTATCATATATATTCATGTAATTCAGAAGTTTGATGTAGTTATCAAAACAGAAAATATATAAATATACTAACCCCAATCTAAGGCATGTATCATATATAGTATCATAGTCTTGACAAGGAGCATCAGCCGAGCAACGATTCTTGTTGATGGACTCCAAATATTTGCACAGGTTCTTCAGAGATGCATGTTCTCCTGACATATTATTATTTACCTGTACAACTTCTGTGAGACACCAATTCAGTGAAATCCCAATTACCCTAAAGAGTAAGGACTGTTTTTCACTTCTACCTGTTCCTTCAACCTTGCATTCTCTTCCTCCAGTAGGGCTTCCTGTGGGGGAGAGTTCATTAGAATCCATTCAATTCCATTAAAAAAAAAAAAAGACAGTAAGAGTTTCCAATCTGTTTTGAAATGGAAGTCATAAGTTCAAGCCACCAAAGCAGTTGTTATAGAGTTCAGGCTTCTTAAATCAGAATATCCCCTGAACTCGTAATGCAATGCAGACAATCCCATACACCGGATCCCCTTTTAAACAATCAAGTCCTTTGCTCTTCAGCTCCAGAGGTCTTCGACAAGGCTTTTTCCTTTCTAGAGTGGGCTTTTGGCCGTTTTTCTTGGTTTCAATGAGAAGTTTTTGAGAGACAACCTTTAGACACCCTCCGACTATTGTTGGTTTATAGGTCACTTTCATGTGGACCCATACCCATTTGATTTGCCAATTGGTGGTATGAATAATGAGTATTTTTGCGTGTGTGACGAAGGCTTGAGACGCCGATTCCAGAAGCATCACACTCGAATTGCGCGCCGATTCCAAAAACTTGGATCTCAAGCCACGCCTGACAGGCACTCAAGTGCCATTTCAGAAAACTCCGCGCTCGAGCCACACCTGAGAGGCGTTTGAGCTCGGCCCAATGAATAAAAACGCGGCTAACGTGTGTTAGGGTTTCACTACTGCAATTTGAACACTGTCTTGAGAGAGAAAATTAGAGAAAAAGAGAGACAAGGAGAAAATGAAGATTTGTGCATCCGTTTGAGTTCCAAATCGAGTTCCAATCTCTATCGACCTTGGGTACAGTATTCTTATCGTTGAGAATAACGTTTACCGGGTTTTATTTTTTTCTTTCACATTGTGTTCTCTATTATACGGGTTTGTTTTGAGACAAGGTAACTTGACCTTGTATTTGGGGATTTGTGCAACTGAGATATTTTTGGACTTCGAATCCTGAGATTTTGCTCCCTCATTTAAAAGGGAGTTTTTCACGTAAAAATTATGTCTTTATCAGTCGTGTGTGGTTGTTGTGTGCTTTTCGTGTGTTACTGTTTGTTTTCTTGCGGTTCAAATAGTTGGTCGGGCCCCAACAACCATCAAGTGATATGTGTCTAGAGGACCTTAGACATTACTCATATGGCAATTATTGAAAAGTAGCTAGAATATCATTTAAAGTCTAGCGATAAATTACTCCGAGTAGTACGCCATGTTATTTCAGCACTATAAATAACTTATGTAGGGGAAATATGTACTCCGGAAAGGAATTAGGGGTTATACCTTTGCCTTGAGGGCAGCAATCACTTTACAAAGCATTTCGCCCTAGAAGCCATAGTAGAAATGTTTACTTATAAATCAGAAATGTATGATATTTGCTTCAGCAAAAGGATAAAAAACCTCCAGATTAATTTTTTTTAAAGGAGACAAACCTTCTTCTGTCGAACTCGAATCTGGCCTCTTTCAACCTGTCTTTCAAGTCTACCTAATTCTTCTAAACTTAGTCCTTCAAGCTCTTCACCCTTTAATTGCCTGTCATCCGCAGATTATATCAATTCTAAGATTTAATGTGTAAGTTCTACTGTATTATGCGTAGCATATAATATTGCTTTGCTTTGTCACCTCAATTCCTGGGTTCTGTCTGTTAGGTCTTTGCTCAACATGGAATAGGTTCCACCTTCAGACTATAAAACATGAAACGAATTTAGTTTCCAATCTGTGGAAATTACCCAAATGATCACTCTGTAAAATGAATTACTGCAAGCTGTTTGATTGATTTATGTTACTGTCTTATGCCAAAGAAATAGCCTAGTCGATTAAGCCTTAAAACTCTACTTCTTTGGCTAGAATTCAAGTCTTAAACTCTACTTCTTTGGCTAACCTACTTGGTTTAAACCACCATTTCCCAACAGTTGAAAGTATGCTTCAATTTTTGGTATTTCTGGCATCCTATTGCCTACAACCTCATGCAAACCATTTTTTTTCTCACTAGTGATCGATTTTTATTTTAGGTGTTTTTATCTTCTTATTGTAATAAACTAAAATTTGCCATCTTGTTATATAAGCTCAATTATATGCAAATGTCTATAAGCCAAGTTTTGCCAAGAGATTCCTAGGTATATACCCTGGGTTAAGCTCCATTATTCTGGAAACAACCATCTTAAGAAATTAAAGAATATTAAAGATAAGCTCGAAGAGCACTTAGAGTAGGCCAACATGAACTATAGGGGTTATTTAAATAAATCCAGAAAGAAAACCAAATATGTAAATATAAGATTCTAGAGCTACTGTGGCTTGCTCATTCCTGTATCAAAGAAGTAAAGGTTATATTCTTGCCTTACGAAAGGTCTAATATAGCTTACTAGTAGTAACAAGAGTTCTTTTATTTTGCCAAAGAAGCTTAGTTGTTAGATAGTAGCCTACTCCAGCCATCACCATATATCAACCATCAAAACTTCTGAAATGTATGAAACTAATGATCGAGTGCTACATCATGAGTATAAGTGTGGCACATGAGAGCTAGGGTTTTGCATGATTAAGTGCAACAATAAGAAGATTCATGGTCGAGGCCAGTTAAACAGAATCCATAGAGGTCATTTCTAAATCATTACATTGGGAGAATCTTCGGTCATGATGCAAAAATAAAAATAAAAATGAAGGAACATTAGGGTTTGAATAGACAAAATTGTGAAACTATTTCACGTTAGAGATGTGAAAATTATAAATTGAGCTTGTAAATGGAGATTGAACTTGCTACTAGTCATAAGAATTTGTGTCCCTTTTTAACCTAAAGGGGGAACAAGGGGCCTAAGGCATTGTTGTATTAGTTGCCTACTATGGGTGTAATAATTTCAAATCAATCCATTCAGAACTTAAAAATATATGGAACATGAATGTAAACCCTTTTGGCAAATTGCTTATATGAATAAAATGCACATTATGAGAGGCATTGGGGGTTTTTTATAATTCCAAGGGAATGAAAAATAACTCATTTTGATTGTTTTCACCAAACACACACAACCTTTAAATATTTTTATTTGACAATCCAGGAGATAGATAAGATTATTCATGCAAATATTTCAGAACCTAACAATGCAGATGAAGCAATCAAGCCCGTTTAAAATGGAAGAATAGCACTTTTGTTCCAAACTTGCAGCATAGTTGAAAATTTTTTTTCCCTAACATTTTAATTGCCCCTACTTCATAATTATATCATTAATTAATTCTTTCCATGTTTCTCAATCTTCAATAGTCATTTGAGAATTTTAATTCTGCTATTAAGGGATTGTTGCTATTGGTGTTTCCTTAGCATATTGTTTGATCACGTTAGCCGTTTTAAAATTTATGTTCAACCCACATACTTCTTTTAAAAGGAAAAAGATAAAAAATAATAATAATTGAAGTCAAGAAGAAAATGAACAGAAAAACCATCCCTGCCCATCACCATTACCCTGCCCCGGTGCCGTGAGTTTGAACCCTTCCCTTTCTTGGCAGCGTTCTCTTGGTCTTCCTCCAGACTAACATCTCATTATTGTTAACGAATGAGAAAATAACACAATTGCTATGATGACTTTCACTAATAAGAGATAAACAAACCCAAGCATGATAATTAAGCACAATATATCAATTTCATTCGAACATAATTCTTCAGCGAAAGCATTCTACACTAGTTGAGATATAAATATGGTCACTTAGAATGCTTCATCCTTTTATCATGCAATTAAAGCAAGATATTGAGGCATGCTTGCTTTCAAAATTATGTTATATACCTGATATTAACCGAGTAATTAAGAATTTTTTACCTGCAGCTGGACAGATGATTGCTCAGGTTTGTCAATCTTCTTTGCATGAAGCTCGTGCCTTTGGATTACTTGAGTCATCCTTCACATGAAAAATAAAGTAACACATTCACATCCAACTAAAGAATGCCAGTTCATTTAAAGAATAATTTGAAGCCGACAATTGACTTTTCTTTATATTGCTTGCTTCACAAAACTTAGCAATAAGAACCTTAATTACAAAGCATTTGCATCACTGAAATCCTGTATCAACTACATTTGTAAAACCGTAGGGCTTGCAGTCAAGCGAGCAATAAATATAAAGCAGGAGATGATGGTAAGGAGAGCCTTGGGTTCAAAGTCCGTAGATCAACTATATGGCTAGTAGAAAGAGAAATGAAAAACAACATTAGGAATTTGAAAATAGTAGAGAGGAAGACTCCTGAAATTACTTTTAGATGTTACTTTTGAATCAATCTGACAAGGGATTATATTGTCGTTAGGTTCTGGAAGCTAAAGCTTTGCTCATAAGGGCGATAACTGATTTCTAAAATGATTATTTTTCAATCTTTTATTCGAATATGAGAGTAAATGATATAATAATGCATATCAAAAGACAATAAATATACATAATGAGACAATATTTTAAATGAAAAACCTTTTAAAAAATAAGAAAAAAAATCACAGGACTGACAGATTAAAAATATCTACTACGTAATGAGTTTTGACTATAAAAACTTATAATAATATAATGATACAATACCTTATAATGACACATTCAAGTAATAAAGAATACAATAACAAATAAGCAAATCTTTTTTCTTTATTTTCTCTCTTCCTCTTTTTTCTCTCGTTGTGTTAGCCCTCAAAAGATTCAAAACTCTCGTATACGTTAACCCTAAAAGAACACATAGCTGCTTTTATAGCAATATTGGTACATGTGTGTTAGGGTTCGACACCCGAATTCACACAACCTGGCGCAGTGGAAAAACTGGAACCCCCCGTTAGTCGACAATCATAATTTAGTGGGCACAAAGAACAAAAAGATGCACAATTTTTAACATGGAAACCCTTCTCAAGCCGAAGGAAAAAAACCACGAAACAAACTCTGAAATAAGCTTATACTATATAAAATCGATTATAAAAAACCACCAAGAGAAAATACCAGCAACCCACTCGAGACAAAATAAGAAAAATAATATCCAGAGTTAGGAAACTTTCATACACTCCCAGCAACCCACTCGAGACAAAATAAAAAAAACAATCTCCAGAGTTAGGAAATTTTCATACACTCTTATCTTTATGTTTTTTTCTCTCATTCTCACTGGTCGTGCATTCTGCACTTTTTGATTTTACAAGTGTAACGGTAGATGGCGAACGATGAGAGCTCCCTTCCGCACTCCTACTCCGTTCAACTCTCCTTCCACGTTCTACCGCAGTTATTGCCGTTGCTACATCCGTTTATCGCTCCCGCGTCCGCTGGTGCGACTGCTCACCTCTTGTCTTGCCCCTTTGTCTGAAGCGCCTGGTGCACCCTTATAAAGACTTTGGCTCTCAATCCCATCTGCTTACCTGACCCAATTCTTGCAGAAGATTTGTCACACAAACCCTATCTTTCTTTACGACTTCACCGGTCCTACGTTTTTTCAAACACGCATGCTCTGCAGGCCAACCACTCTGCTCAGACAGCGCATACCCTACAAGTCAACTATCTACTCTACAAAACTTACCAACTCTAAAAAGTCAACTACTTTACCAACTCTGGAAGGTCAATTGCTCATCACTCCGACCCTTGGCATCACTCCTGCAAAAGCACTCTGGAAACCCACTCCGCAAATGCCACTTTAGCAAGTGGCATTTGCACTCCGAAAATCCACTCCGTCACTTGCACTATGGAAACCCACTCTAGATTTTCTCTTCAGCAAATGCCACTCCGAGATTTGTCACTCCGACAAATGATCACCTTTGAGATTTGCCCACCTAGCAAATGGTTACTCCAAGATTTGCCACTTTGGCAAATGGTCATCCTTTGAGGTTTTCCTACTCCAGCAAATGGTCACTCCGAGATTGGCCACTTTGGCAAATGGTCATCCTCCGAGGTTTGCCTATTCAGGCAAATGGTCTTTTTGGTCATTGCTGCAGCCAATTTGTAGCACTCCGAACTTAGATGATGTGTTTGTTTGTTGAGTGGTAAGGAAGTGATCAAACCCAACAAACTTTCCCTCATGACCTTATAAGGAACCTTCACCTTTACCTAGCGATCGTCATCACCTGTATTCCGGCAACTTTCCCTCAACTGGGATACCGACGTTGGCCTCCGCAAGCCTGAATGATACCTTCTTCCGCTTGACTGAACCTAGAGTAGTCCAACTCTCCTTTAACTTCTTCTCCGCGTTTGAATCATTCTCCATTGCATTCCGCCTTGGCCACCTCAGTTTCGCCCGTTTCGAAGTGCTTTTATCATTCTGCCAGCGCCACACTAAATGGAAAACTCTTTAATGATGATGGCATCAAATCCAAGGTTTACAACTTCTCTCTGATATCACTTGTTGGGGTTTGACACCTGGATTCACATATAACACGATGCAGTGGAAAAGTCTGAACCCCCCGTCAGTCGACAATCACCAATTTAGTAGGCACAAGAAACAAAAAGATGCATAATATTTTTAATGTGAAAATCCTTCTCAAGTCAAAGGAAAAAAACCACAGGACAAACTTCGAAATAAGCTTCCAATATGTAAAATCGATTACAAAAAACCGTTAAGACAGAATACCAACAATATATCCGAGACAGAACAAGAAAAATAATCTCAATAGTTAGAAAACTTTCCTACACTCTTATCTCTCTATTTTTCTTCTCTCTTCCTTCTCACTGGTTATACACTCTATTCTTTTTAATTTTATTAGTGTGGCAGTAGACGGCGAACAATAAGAGCTCCCTTCCGTACTCCTACTCTATTCCACTCTCTTCCCACGTTCCACCGCAGCTATTGCCACAGCTAGTTTCGTTTATCGCTCAAGCGGCCGCTGCTATGGCTGCTTGCCGCGTGTCTTGTCCCTTTGTCTGAAGCGCCTGGTGTGCCTTTATAAAGACTTTGGCTCAAAATCCCATCTGCTCACTTGATCTGATTCTTGCAAATGATTTGTCACACCAACCTTGTCTTTTCCTACGACTTCATCAGTCCCTCGCTTTCCCATACACGCATACTCTGCAGGTCAACCACCCTGTTCAAATGGTGCATGCACTGTAGGTCAACTACCTACTTTGTAAAACTTACGAACTCTGAAAAGTCAACTGCTTTACCAACTCTAAAAGGCCAGTTGAGCACCACTCCGTCCTTTGGCATCATTCCTGCAAAAGCATATTGGAAATCCACTTTGAATTTCCACTCCGAAAATGTCACTTCGGATTTTCATTTCGATATTTGGTCACTCCGAGATTTGCCACTTTGAAAAATAGTCATTCTCTGAGGTTTGCCTACTCCGACAAATGGTCACTCCAAGATTTGCCCACTTGACAAATGATTACTCCGAGATTTGTCACTTTGGCAAGTGGTAATCCTCCGAGGTTTGTCTATTCAAGGCAAATAATCTTCTCGACCATTATTGTAGCCACTTTGTAACACTCCAGACTTAGATAACGTGTCTGTTTATTAAGTCACCCACAACAGAGTGATCAAATCCAATAAACTTTCCCTAACGATCTTGTGGTGAACCTTCGCCTTTACCAAGCGATCGTCATCGCTTACCTTCCAGTAGCTTCCCCTTAATTGGGATTCTGGCGTTTGCCTCCACAAGCCTGAATGATACCTTATTCTACTCAACCGAATCTGGAGTAGTCTAACTCCCCTTTAGCTTCTTATCTGCAATCGAATAATTCTCCCTAGTATATCACCTCGGCCACCTCAGCTCCACCATTGGCTCTGCTGGCTCTACCATTGGCCTTGTTCAGCTCCACCTTTGGCCCTACTCAGCTCCGCTCTTGGCCCTGTTGACTCTGAAGTGCTATTACCTTTCTTTCCCACACCACATTAAATGGAAAATTCTTTGACGACGACGCCATCAAATCTAATGTTTATAACGTCTCTCTGATACCACTTGTTAGGGTTCCACACCCGAATTCACACACAACTCAGTGCAATGAAAAAACCCAAACCCCCCATTAATCGACAATCACCAATTTAGTGGACATAAGGAATAAAAAGATACACAATATTTTTAATGTGGAAACCCTTCTCAATCCAAAGGAAAAAAAACCACAAAATAAATTCTGAAATAAGCTTCCACCATGTAAAATCTGTTACAAAAAATTGCTGAAACAGAATACCAGCAATACACCCGATACAGAACAAGAAAAATAATCTCCAGAGTCAGAAAACTCTCCTACACTATTATCTCTTTATTTTTCTTCTCTCCTCATTCTCACTGGTGGTGCACTCTGCTCTCTTTAATTTTACAAGTGTGGCGGTAGACGGCATACGATGAGAGCTCCCTTCCACTCTCCTTTCACGTTCCATCGCAGCTATTGCTGCTGCTACTTCTGTCTACCGCTTCTGCGGCCGCTGCTGGAGCCGCTCGCCTCTTGTCTTGCCCCTTTGTCTGAAGCGTTTGGTGCGCCCTTATAAATACTTTAGCTCCAAATCCCATCAGCTCACCTGACTCGATTCTTGCAGATGATTTGTCACACCAACCCTGTCTTTTCCTGCAAATTTATCAGTCCCACGCTTTCCCAGACATGCATGCTCTGCAGGTTAACCACTTTGCTCAAGTGGTGCATGTCATGCAAGTCAGTTACCTGCTCTAAAAAATTTACCAACTCTGAAAAGTCAACTGCTTTACCAACTTTGGAAGGTCAATTGCGCACCCCTCCGGCCTTTGGCATCACTCTTGCAAAAGCACTCCGAAAATCCAGTCCGAATTTCCACTCTACAAATGCCACTCTGGCATTTGCACTCCAAAAATTCACTCCGAATGTCTACTCCGGCATTTGCACTCCGGAAATCCACTGTGACTCCTTTGAAAAATCCATGCATATGCCCTCCAAATGCTATTCCTATTGGGATTGGCACACGATTGTCTATCTTGCGCCTATTATGCGTATATATTTCTAGTTCGTTGGGAATATTTTTCGCTCAACTATTCCTCGAATGTATATTACACTACCATCTAGTGAGTTCAATAGCTTGGTTGACCTTGTATGAATATCGCACAAACTTCCAATAAATCCTACTACTCAGTTGACTATTGATTGACTCTTACTTGACATCTCTACCCAAGCGTATAACCAGATGATAAGTCAATGGATGTAGATCTCACAAGAGAATGACTCTAAACTCAACAATTATGATAAACATTAATGGTTATTCTAGGATAAGAAGAGGATTATAACTTTGTTTTTGGTCATTCGCATTGCATAGTTGTTCAGTAAACTTTGGCAGTCAGTAACTACCTAATCCAATGGTTATCCGGGTCAGTAATTTGGATTATTATCTCACTTTGTCTTCGATTCTTCTTCTCATTCAGTGATGTCCAACCAGAAGTACCTTGTGGACAGTTTGTTGGAGATTAGGTGTAATTTTAGCCCAAGGTATGCATCTTGTCCTACGTATCTTCTCAAGCAAAACAAAAAAAAAAAAAAAGAAAGAAAAGAAATGAACGGTTGAGAAAATCAAGGGCCAGATACTATGAAAAACAAAAAGTTCTAAGACACAAATTATTAAGGTAGAATTATCATGTAAGATCAAGTTGAAAACTTGAAATACCAAAGTGTGTGAAGCGTCAAATATTATCATTTTAGCGAGCACTATAAAGTCCTCCCTGTTTCCTCCACCCCTTTTCCTCTTACACACAGCAAGATAAAAGTCAGATGCTATCACTCTAAGACTTGGAAATGCATCTTCACCGGCACTTCAACTAAAAAGAAAGGATTATTCAAAAAATTGCCAAGATTTGGTGGAAGGGACAAGAATACATTAGTCCATTAGTTCAAAACACGGCCATCCCGAAAAGACATCTACCAATATACAAGGCTTCCCTAAGTATGATAGAGTAGAGACTTTGCCAAAGATATTTGCTTGGAATCTTCAATAAAAAAATAAAAACAAACTCATGTTACATGGAATTATCTTCTTTAAACAATTTGTTATCAATTTTGATAAAGTCGCTATTATTATTTCGAGTCAAGTCGGAATTTCTTTTCATCATTTTATAAATATAAAAAAATGAACAAAAAAGAAAAAAAACTAATGAACAGCATGTTGATTGCTTTGACTTGGCTCACTAGGAATATCGCGTGTCTACTATTTTGACACTCCAGAAAAATAAGCTAAAGCTTATCAACAAAAGGCATTCCTTTGGCTGCCTCCTACGCCCTTGGGATAATACCCGATTACTGCAAATGCTTACCTCCCTTATTCTTACATCTTCCTTTCTATTAACAATTGGACAGATGGGAAAATTTCCATATTATCGATAACTACAAAATTTTGAAAATTTATTTCGTAAGTTAGAAATACTTTGATCATATATTCCTTAAAAGTTATCTTGCCCTTCAACATTTTCGGGATATCTTTCCCAAAAGATGGAAAAACGAAAGGGAACTGTAATCTTGACATTTCATCTTTTCAGCTCATTGAATAAAGCAATTACAAAGTCAGCTATATGAATGAATGCATCCTAGTATTATTTAATAGACAATAACTTTCTTCTCTTGAAATTCTCCTTTAAACCATGAGTTAATTCAAGTCAAGGCAAGTGCACTCTAAGCCCCTTCTTCTCTTCTTTCTATTTTTTGTCATTTCTACTGAGTATTTTTGTTTAAATACTCATCCAAGTTATGATTTTAAAGTTTATATGTGTATGTCAAACATGCATGTCCATATTTCACAATTTTGTAGAGGCATTTCTTGAGATTTCATGTTTAAATCAAGTATACTAAATATATATGTTGAATTTTGTGCTATACCTTCATGTATGTTCTGATTTTAAGTTATGATACTCTTCAATACTTAAATTTCGTATATAAGTCCTTACATGCCAAGAAATTATAATTTAACCCTCTGTATATACTAAATTTCTGCATAAAAATATTCTACATGTTTAACTAATCTGCTGAGAAAATTAATGAGTTAAATTTCTGCACTATTTATTGAACTATTGTTAAATTTTAAACTGTTTATGCCTCTAATTTATATAGTAGTCCACCTATACTTTAAAGTTTACGATATATATGTTCTGGGCTTGTAATATAAGTTGCATGTTTTAACAATTCGAAGAATTAAACTTTGCATGTGAAGTGTTAAAGCTAATATTGCAGACATGATCATGTTTGCTGATTTTTGCTGTATTTTCTGAATTTATGCTGAATTCTATGGTTTGAATTTGTGTTGTAGCTTATAAAAGCCCTAATTTATCAAATTTACGTTTTATAGAAGATGAAAAATATATATATGTTGGCACTGAAAATCTAAAATTTTAAATTATATGTTGAAGATGCACCTCATGCTAAATTTTTGCATTAAGTGCTAAATTTATAATTTTCAAAATTTCAAGCTTTTAATTGATGTACAATCAAGTTTCTACTAAGATATGAGTACAAAAGTATTAATTATGAAAAGAAACTCTATAATATGTTAAGAATTATAATACTTACCAAAAAAAAAATGTTAAGAATTATTATTATATTATCTAAAAGTGAGGACATTAAGAATCAAGAAAGTGTAGAGTTGTCACAAAAATTAAAAAACTTGACCAATAATTATTTCAATGGGTAGAATAGTTCAACATATCTTAGTAT
>JAOVVI020008164.1:0-14370 GCA_028571085.2 Nepenthes alata
TGGCCGCCAAGACGGTCAACGCCAGCGTTGACCGTCTTGGGCCTTCTAATCCTTGGCCCGTCCTTTTAGTGGGCCGTTAGGTCGTTGACCGACTGCGTGGGCCTCCGTTGACCTTTCTTTGGGCCAGCCCATTGGAGGTGTACCCATCAAATATTTTCTCACGGTTTTATTTTCGTATCCTCTTCAGAATAGTGGGCTCAGATACGTTGCAGGGAGCCTGGACGTAGATTGGATAGAAGTTTTGTCTAGTTTGGTGAGTATTAGCTTGATGTTCTATTTTACTCGTATTAATTATATTTTGGATATTGAGAGATAGTCGGATGTTAGCTTATAATTTTATTTGGGAACAATTGGATCATTATGTTTTTTGGTAATGTACATTGTTAGTTGTTACTCTCTTATGACATTATAGAGTAGATTGTGATTATTTAATGATTTATATTTTGATTTTAATATTATTAAATATTGAGGTTATATAATTTGTCGTCGAGTTACGCCTGAATTTGGAATTTGTTTGGTTACTGTTTCACATTTGGGATTTAATTTTATAGTTTTAATTAATTAATATTATTATTACCTACTTTGGTTTGTGGCTGTGACAATTAGGCTTCAAAAATATTTTATGGGATAATATGTTTTGGAGGGTAAGTTACGAATACTTTTTGTGCAAGCTAATTGTTGTAAACTGATGTTTAATATTAGAAATTGTAGTGATCAATAGGTGATCAGGTGCTCTAACATTTCAATCAATCAGAAGGTGCAAGATTATAAGATGTAAGAAATGCTGTGATTGTAAGATCTCAAGATTATCAAATTATAAGATTCTCATATCAGAAGATATCTCAAATTGAGTCAAAGAGCTTTGTATTTTATAAAGGTATTGGGCCTAGTCTAGGTCCGTTGAATAACCTCTCGTAATTGATAATTCTCATTCTGAAAAGTTTTAGACAACTATTTAGCAGTCATTTTCCTTCTGAAAAGATTGCATTTAGGATTAACCACCATACCTATGAATATAATTTATTAGGTGGTTTTAGATGATTTTACTAACTAGAATTTTCATAATGGGCTATATCTCATTTATTTATGGATCCAATTGCTACGTTCATGGACATGAGTTTAGTATGTACCTTTGAATAGTTAAACTACACCTTAACATCTTCTTTCAATATTACAGGAAAACATTTACAAATTATTGCATCCTTTAAATTCTGAAACCCAAAGAGTGTATGGAATGGTTTACATGATCTATTAAATCAATACTTCCATTATATAATTCTAGCATTAGCATATTGAATTTCTTTGAAAAATTTGTTCCAAAATTTCTCAAGCTTAGGGCATCTAATTTGTGCATCCTATCCGGATGATCCTCATCATCACTTCTTTTCTAAATACTTGTTTTTTTAATCTTTTTGATCCTTTCCTTGATATCTATAAGGTAGGTTGATTTTGAAGGACTTTGATAAGATATTAGCCTGACATATTTATTTGAGATATGAAGTGCTGATGTTGTCAAGTATGAATGAGGGACATTAGAGTATAATCTTTTATCTCGACACAACCAAACTTCCTTTAGAGCCGTAGATCTTGAGTTGTAATATTTTTTAGTCTACTTTGTATCTTTATTATTGTTTTGCCTTTTCGACTGGAAGACACTAGCTCCACTATAGATTCAATTGGATCTAAAAGATGTTAAATTTATGTCTTTTATTGTTGATCTATTATTCCAATTAGGACACAATAGCTATGCCATGGACGCAATCAGATCTAGAAGTCATTGTATTTATGTCTTGATCATTGATCTATGGTTCCAATTGGGTGGCACTAGCCCCACTATTAACTTGATTGAATCTAAAATGTATTGAATTTATATCTTCATTGTCGATTTATCATTTCAATCGAGAGGCACTAACTTTGCTATAGACTTAATCAAATCTAGAAGATGTTATCTATTTGGATGTCTTCTTTAAGGTTGACCCTTCTTTTATCATTTTCCATGAGATTGATTTTGGGGAGAGTTGAAAATTGGCTCCTTAGGTTTATGTTTAACTCTCTCATAGAGTAATCCTAGCATGCCAGGTGTCTCACATAGTTGGGCCACAATGGTGGCCAAAAGTGATCATTTTGGCCAAAGAAATTGTCCCGTTGGACATCCTTAGCTAGAACATCTATTGAGGTGTGATTGGAATACAATACTTGAGTGTTGTCCCTGACATATGTTATGGATCTTCGTGTTGTGTCCTTGCTTTTAGGAGAACAAGTTGACTACTTATTCTTATAAATGGCACCAATAATGCATTTCTTGAATTCGAACTTCAGCTTATGATATTTCAAAGAGGGCTCCTTGACCTTTTAACCTAGATATTTTATACTACTAACCAGAACAAGGTCTCAGTAGATTTTAGACTAGCTTACCCAATTATCCTTTAACATTCAACTAAGTGTGGGCTCCTAACAAATGAGTTAATGAGAGAGAGAAAGGATTGGAGACTAGGCTCTAAGAGTGTTTTGGGGGAATCGAGTATTTTAAAAGGTAAATTTTGAACCTATTTTTATAGGATAAGTGTTGCGAAATTGGTGTTAAATTTTAGAAATTGTGGTGATTAGTAGGTGACTAGATGTTCCAATATTTCGAACAGTTAAAAAGTGCTAGATTTTAAGATATAAAAGATGCTTTGATTATAAGATTGTAAGATCGTCAAATTATTAAATCCTTATATCAGAAGATGTCCTTATCGAGTGAAGGGCTTTATATTTATAAAGACGTTTAGCCTACTCTGGAATTGATTGTGTGATCTCCTATGACTAATTCTCCTTCTAAAGGATTTGGATGATTATCCGGTAGATAGTTTCCTTCCAAAAAAATTATTCCTTCAATTAACTGTCATGACTATGAATAGATTTGGTGGGCAGTTTTAAATGGTTTTACTTACTAGAGTTCTGATAGCGTGTCCTCTCTCCTACATTTTAGAATCCAACTCCTACATTCATGAACATGAGTTTAGTGTATTGTTCTAAATGGTTTGTTAACTACAATTCTAGTGTTAGATTATGTCTTCTCAATTTCAAGATTCATCCACCACTTTTATGAATGCGAGCTTAGTGGGGGTGGTTTCAAATGATTTTCTAGAATATTTCATTGGTGTGGATTCTCCTCTAGTGTAGGCCTCTCTAACCCTAGTAAACGACACTATTAGTTTTAATAGATTGATTGTCCAATTTTAACTGATGAGTTAGTATCAAGAGATCAAGAAATTAGTTAAGTGTAGAGATCAAGAATTCTAGTGTTAGTTAACTATCTAACTTGACAATTACTTGCATGTTCTAATCTATATGTATTGACTAGTTTCTAAGGTAGCTACACTTCGACACTTCTCATTTTTCAACAACTTGATTATTCAGTTACTTGTTCATTGGGTCATCAAGCTTATGCTGAAGTTTTCAAATTTGAGTTAACTAATGAAGACCCAATCACCAAACTAAGTGGCCAAAAGTTTATATTTGACAACTTAGACCCATCGTCTTAATCTCAACCTTAGGTCTGCCTCAATTTTAGTGAAACCCACTACTATTCCCCTAGCCTCAAGAGTTGAATTCAAGTCCTAAGGATGTTTGCCTAATCACTATCCGGTGTTAGCTCTATTCAAACCATGTCCTTGACTTGAGATTTTTGAATCTAAACTTCTTTATCTAAGCGGATCTTTGAAATCAGATTGGCTTAAAGTATTTGTCTTGACTGAAAATCCATTGTTTTTAGGTCAAATTGGAGACTTTAAAAATGAAGGGGCTCTTTACATGACACTCATTATGGCCCCACCATTTAAGGTGTATCTGCCTCTCGAGCATGTTGTTGGGGTAAGGGGAATGTCAATTTCACACACACAATCCGGTACAGCGAAAAACCTAAACCCCCGTCGATCATTAACCACTCATTTAGTAGGCACAAAGAACAAAAAATGTACGACGTTTTTAACGTAGAAATCCTTCTCAATCAAGAAAATAATCATGGGACAAACTCCGAAATAAAATCCACTATGTAAAAATTTGTTACAAGATCTCCGAGACAGAATACACACAATACACCAAAGACAGAACAAGAAAAATAATCTTCAAAGTCAGGAAACTCTCCTTCCCTCTTATCTCTGTGTTTCTTCACTTCTTCCTTTAACTACTGATACACTCTACTCACTGATTTTACAAGTGTGGTGGTGAACGACGACTGGTGAAGGCTCCCTTCCACACTTAGTTGTTCTCCGTTCCATCCTTTATTCCACAGTCATTCTCCTGCCGCCCACACACACAGCAGCTGAAGCGCCTAGTGCGCTTTAATAAATACTCGGGCTCTAAATCTCATCTACTCATCTGACCTTATCTTGCAAATGATTTATCACACCATCTTTGTCTCTTTAAGAGCCTTCACTATTTCTCGTGCTTTCCCAGATGACGCATGCTCTGCAGGTCAATCTGTATACCATAAACGGCACATGCCGTGCAAGTTAGTTGCTCTGTAAAACTTACAAACTCTGAAAAGTTAGCTACTCTACAAAGTCAACTGTCAGCTTTCCATGCAAGCTATCCTCAGCCATCACCTAATGTCTTCGGTCGTCACTAGTCTCTTTGTCCATTAGCTAGAGTTCTCGGTCATCACCTAGTGTCCTTGGTCCTCACTAATCTCTTTGGTCATTAGCTAGAGTCCTTGGCCATCACATAATATCCTTGGTTATCACTAGTCTCTTTGGCCATTAGCTAGAGTCCTCAGCCATCACCTAGTGTTTTCGATCATCACTGGACTTTTTGGCTATCACAACTTCCTTTATGGCTGACCGCCTTTCATGCTACCCAGCCAATTTGCCCATTCTGGCAAATTGGTATTCTCCGACATTTGTCCATTCCGACAAATCGGTTTCTCTGATATTTGCTGCAGCTAGTTTACAGTACTTTGAACTTCGCACAACTATTATGTGATCTTCCAATGACAAATCCGTTTGTTGAGTTATTCACAAAAGAGTGACCAAACTCAACAAACTTTCCCTTATAACCTTGTGGGGGAACATTCGCCTTTATCCAGCGATCACGATCACCTACCTTTCGGTAGCTCCCTCTCAATTGGGATCCCAGCGTTTACTTCTGTAAGCTTGAATGATACTTTCTTCCACTCCACTGAATTTGGAGTAGTCCCACCCCCTTCCGCTCCTTCTCCATAGTCGAATCATTCTCCATTACATTCTACCTTGGCTACCTCCTCCTTTCACCTTGACCAATGTCCCCATTGGTCATCTTGGCATCAACCTTGGCAACTCAAGCCTTCATTAGGTACTGACTTGATTTCTTGCTTTCCCTTGCCACAAACGAGTGTCTTTGGTGAGTTTCCACCGACTATTTTCAAACGCCGTCCTGAAACCCTCTTCATCATTTTTTTCGATTGAAATCACATTTAACCTTAAGTTTGGGGCATGTCGCGCGCCTTTTAGCACAAGCTTCTTCCTGTTGCTTGTTCGTAAGAAAACATCCTTGAAGCCAACAACCCTCAATGAGCCACCGTTACCCATTTTCAATAACCCGTGGTCTGCGAGCGTATAGCTCATGAAGTGGGACTTCCTCGGTGTCATATGGTGTAAGGCACCAATTTTCATCACCCAACTCATCTCCTAACTCGATAGGCTCTATTGTTCTCCCGTGTGGATAACCAGGAGGTCTCCGTGAAAAGTAATAGTATTCCGATCATTAACATGATTCCATCTCTCCTGACGATTGCCTCCGGCCTCCTTCTCCTGCTTTCTCAGCGGACTGTCTTACTTCATGTGGCCATTCTTGCCATAATGCAATCACATCTTCTCCAGAAGCTTGAACCAGCCGTTGCTCATCTCCAATTTGCCGCCTCGATCTCTCGATCTCCCTTGTCCCCGATCGCTAGTTGCCACAAGCAGACTCGGCTCCCCTGAGGCCTCACCACTTTCCCTTCACGCTAACTCATTCGTGAGTAAGGAAGTGATGACTTTATCCAAACTGAGCTTGTCTTTTCCAAACAGCAGCGTCGTGATGATATGATCATACAAGGTCGGCAAGGATGCAGGCAACACTAACACTTTTTCTTCCTCCTTGATCTTCTCATTAATGGCCAACATCTGCGTCACAATCCATTGAACTCGTCCAAGTACTTCTCAAAACTTTTTCCTCCCGACAGACACAGGCCATAGAACTACTTCTTCACATGCAATTTCGTTGTCAAGGATTTGGATTTGTCCCGACTTTCAAGCTTCTTTCAGACCTCCGCTGGATCCAACAAGCCAATGACCTCCTGAAAAGTATTGTCCACAAGATACAATTTGATCGTATAATTAGTAAGATCCCTCCTGTCTTACCACTTCTCCTCCATCATGTTCTCCGACTTGTCTTCCTTCATCTGAAGTGCGTTTATCATTTCTTCTCTGGTCAAAATATTTCTCACCCTTTCTTGTCAATGGATGAAATTATTTTGCCGATTAAACTGTTCCATACTAAATGGCAAACTCCTTAACAATGACGCCATCAAACCGAAGGTTTATAACTTCTCTCTAATACCACGTGTTGGAGTAAGGGAATGCCGGTTTCACACACACAACCCGGCACAATAGAAAACCCGAACACCCAGTCGACCATGAGTCGCTGATTTTGTTGGCACAAGAAATAAAGAATGTATAATATTTTTAACGTAAAAATCCTACTCAATCAAGGAAAAAACTACAGGACAAATTTCAAAATGAAATCCACTATGTAAAATCAGTTATAAGAACCTCGAGATAGAATACCCGTAACGCACCTGAGATAGAATAAGAAAAATAATCTCTAGAGTAAGAAAACTCCCCTTCCCTCTTATCTCTCTGTTTTTCTTCTCTAATTTCTCTCAATGGTGGTATACTCTACTCACTAATTTTACAAGTATGGTGGTAAATGGCGACCGATGAAGGCTACCTTCCATACTTAGCTATGCTTGTTCCACCCTTTGTTCCACAGTTGTTCTCCTGCCGCCCACACACACAGTAGCTAAAGCGCCTGGTACACTTTTATAAAGACCGAGGCACTAAATCTCATCAGCTCACATGGCCTGATCTTGCAAATGATTTGTCACACCATCTTTGTCTTTTTCTATGCCTTCACTAGTTCCCATGTTTTTTCAAACGACACATACTCTACAGGTCAACCTACTTCTCATAGACAGGCATGCCCTGTAGGTTAGCTACCTGTTCTACAAAGCTTATTAACTCTAAAAAATAACTGTTCTGCAAAGTCAACTACCAACTTTTCATGCAAGTATCCTCGGCCATCGCCTAGTATTCTCAGTCGTCACTAGTCTCTTTGGCCATTAGTTAGAGTCCTCGACCTTCACCTAGTGCCCTCGGTCATCACTAGTCTCTTTGGTTATTAGCAAGAGTCCTCGGCCATCATCTAGTATCCTCAATCATTACTAGTCTCTTTGGCCATTAGTTAGAGTCCTCAGCCATCACCTAATGTTCTCGATTGTCACTAGTCTCTTTGACTATCACAACTTGTTTTCTGGCCGACCGCCTTTTATGTTGCCCAGTCGACCGACTTTCTGCTTTCAAGTCGGTCGGCTATACAGCAACATTCTTTCTGCTCTTCTATTGCACCCGCTTTGCCGTTCCGGCAAAACGGTCTCTCCGATATTTGCCCATTCCGGTAAATTGGTCTTCTCCGACATTTACCCATTCCGACAAATCAATTTCTCTGGTCTTTACTGCAGCCAATTTGTAGCACTCGAACTTTGCACAAGCCCTGTGCAATCTTCCGATGACAAACTCATTTGTTGAGTTACCCATAAGAGAGTAACCAAACCTAACAGATGTGTAGGTTAACCTTTCTCATACTTATTCCATCACCATTTTCTTCTTTTTTGGGTAGCTTTGAGAGTCTGCCTACCCAATCACTTCTATAGTTTGTGACTCTAGTGTCAGACAAACTCCTCCATCTACGCAAACAGCTCAGAGAAAGCATGCATTGAGTTGTACATCTTGAAAGCTTTGCTTTGAAATTGCTTCATCTTTAAGAAAGAGTCCCTTTCCTGTAGGCACGCAGTGTTGCTGTTTATAGGGCCTCTTTGGCTTTTTAAATTCTGTGAGCAATGGGTTAGTCTACTGTGGTGGTGCTACTTCTATTCCTTCCAACATAACTTTTCATCCAATGTTACCTTCTTGCTCTCCGTGTTCTCTTTAGAAGTTACTGGCCATTCTCTTTAAAATGGAGGAGGTCACAATTTTGAAGGAGAAAGATGTTGTTGAAGATAGGGTCATTGCTACAGAGGCCAAAGTTGCTGATGATGAAACATCTTCCCAAGGCTTTGTGTCTTTGATTGAGCCGAATTTTTATTATGGTTGCATAGGGAACCCGTGTAGCAATGATCCAATGCTTCGGTAAGTTTGTCACCTTTGGATCGTTGGGTATAGGTTCTACTATGATGGAGGGTTTATATGACCACTCTCCTCCTAAGCTTGAGGCTTACGCAATCCAACTGTTATCCTTACAGCATGATAATCTGCGCATACTTTTACCTAGTTGCTCAATAGACTGCTTACATGGGTATTGGACAAATAACAAGTCTCCAGTCCCAGGCATAGAAGTATAATTTTTGAATTATAAACTCTTTGGCCAATTGTAGAGTCTAGATTAGTTTTTGGACTCAAGATCGAGTCATGGACTTACGAGCTAGTCATAGTCTCAAAATTAACAATTTTTCATTGCATAGCTCAAGCTAAAAGAAAAGCTTTCGTTTCATTATATTTTATTCTATGTTTGTTCTCTTATAGATTTCGTATGCCATTGTTGCATGTCTAACATTGATTTATTGTGCAGACCATTTAATTGAGCTATTGGGCTATCATCGTTGCAATATTTTATGTTTTTGGATTCGCCATGCTAACCATCAAACAAAGCCATATGGCTATCATTGTTGGGGTGTTTTGAATTTCTATAGGTGAACTGTATGGCCGAGCTATTTAGGATCGATACATAGGTATCTTGATATTCAATAATCTAACATTCAACTACTCTTATTATCAAGTAATTTTGTTGTACCCGTAATCAAATTCATTGTAACTCAAAATATCCTAGCCATATAAAATTGTATTGTTTTTAGTAACTCAACTTTAAGTATAAGAGATCAAATTATGAATCCCTTCATGATTTCATTATCACTTAAAATTAGAGAGGCTCTTATTTTATTGTCAAAATTTGACACATTTTAAATAAAATTTTATAGTATTAAAGATTGTTAGGCCATTTTATGTGTTGGTATATTCCATAACTATGTCGTGTTATTTGTTAGCGAAATTGCTTTTATTGATTGGAAGATCTGCTTTAAATTCTTGTTCAAACATCATCATTGCACTCCTCCGGTATCCACACCAACCCTTCGCCCAAGTTGCGCTCGAACTCCGTATCTAGAAAGCATATGCCTGCTACATGTCCACCTTGCACTTGAGTAGCATTTCCAGAGGGTGTCTGCTTGCTGCACATCCACCTGCACTCAAGCTCCATTTTCAGAGGGCGTCTATATATTGCTCGTCCAATTAGTGCTCGAGCTCCTAGGCGTGTTTCCAATCTAACCCTAGTTGCACCTATCTTGTGCTCGAGTGCTGCAGCGTATATTTTTCCAATGGTCATATCTTGGACATTATTTTCGGCCACTCTATAAATACTTGCATAATTCTTTTTATCATAATTTTTCTAGAATAACTTTTGAATGGCCATTTCAGTGAGAAATCCCTCACCGTTTGTGATTATATTTGCTCTATTTGAGAAAACTTGGCCTCAACTTTTGTACTTTAACTAAAAGTTTTCTCATCTCATTGTGATACATCCTATACACCTCTTCCCATCTAATAACATTCGTTGCCGATATCAGTGGTATGAAAATTGGACTCCAGTGGTGTGCAGTAATTTGACGGCTCAGAAAGAAAGATTAACTAGAAGACTTGCAGATGTCTGATTCCGTTGCCGTAGGCAAATCTAAAGAGTTCTTGGATTGGGATCACAAAATAGAAGTAAGTTGACTTGATTAGCACGTCTATATTACCCAATCTATAAATTAATTTTCTTAGTGTATTCTTTCTTCGCCATTAAAGTTTAAAGGGTTTTACTCGATAACCATGGTTATCTAAATTTTTCTTTGTTATCAAAATTCTTGTCTTGATTGTTACTGCTTTCATTATTTACTATTCATATCTAGACTAGAATATATTTTACGTGTATCATATATTCAGTGATTTATATTCCATAAATTTGTTAAGGGGTCGAAACATATTTGTACTTTGGACATCTAGACCTTTTCAATTTGTATCAAAAACTCACCCCGATCCACGACTCCCAATCTAGATGCATACTAATCAATCACTTTTCCTTTCTTCTTATTTTGATGGGAACAACTGTGTGTATTTGAAGGTTCATATAATAGCCTTTCTCAAATCAATGGATGATCATATTTGAGTGAGCACCCAAATTGGGTAGACTCCACCCAGTTTGGGCGGAGTGGATTATTTTGGGCGGATATAGCCATGCTGAGGAAAGTGCATTTGGCTGAGAAGTTTGCAAAAAGCAAGAGAAGTCTGCATATGGGCGTAAATCATGGGATGCTGGCTTTGGCCAAGGCCAAGTTGAACCTCTGATGCCCGAAGATATAGCTTTTTGTCTGAGAACTTTTTAATTAAGACCGAGAACTTTTCAATTGAGACCGAGGAGGTTGTTTTATCTGATTGGAAGAAATGATTGATGTGTAGAGCTATGCTAAAGGCCGAGGTATGCTAATGGTTGGGGAGTTGCTTAGAGTCGAGATTGATACTAATGGACGAGTTGTAGCTTGGGATGAGGTAGCTGTACTTTTCATGCTTTATGGAGGTTGCTAAAGTGACTGAAATGCTAAGGTTGCTGCATTTTTTTCCATACAAAAGCCCGAAAGTGAGTAAATGACTGAAGGAACTGCTTATGCACGAGGTAGGTGCAGATAACTTAAGGGAGTGAACTGCAGTGATCCAAAAGCCTTTCAAAGTCTGACAGGGATACTAAAGGACATTGATGGATATACACGGGGTATGATGTTCGCTATTTCCTTTGTGTTTTTTTGTTGATTTTCATGACTTATTTTATGGAGCTCGGGGGATACCCTAACCTCTATATTCTAATTCCAAATTGGCAAAATATTTGAAGATATAATATAGGTTTTTATAAATTTTTATTCTTTAATATAATTTTTACATACTTACCAAAAAAATGATAGACTCTACCCAAAAGTACTATGAGCGATGAACTAAAAGTTCTATCTTTATAGTCAAAGGAAGAACTTGACACCTGCAATTAGAACAATAAGGGATTGCATACTATTTTTATGGTTGTATCTCCTAAAAAATTTAAATATATCTCGATGTGTGAGGCCTCTAAAGATGTGTGAGATACCCTTAAGATTACCTACGAAGGAACTAAATTAGTTAAAAATTCTAAATTGTAAATATTCACCACTAGATTTGAAGAAATTAGAATAAAAGATAACAAAACCTTTGACGAATTCTATATTAAATTAAATAATATTGTTAATTCAACATTCAATTTATGAGAAAGAATTTTTTAGAATAGAATTATCAGAAAATTCCTTTGATCGTTTTCAGAACATTTTAGACCCAAGGTCACCACAATTGAAGAGAATAAAGACCTAGGTAAATTAAAGATAGAAGAACTGGTAGGTTATCTACAAACATATGAACACACTCCCACAGTCAAAAGGGAATAAATCAATTGTCCTAAAATCTGTGAAGGAAGAGAGAGATCATAACTATGATAAAAAGTCATGCAACGATGATGACTCGCCATATTTATTAAAAATTTTAAAAAAAATTTTAAAAATAAAAATAATAAACGAACTTTCAAAGAAAATGACATATTATATAATACAATTAAGAAAGAGAAACAGGAAACTAAAGACACTAAAAGTAGGAAGCCCCAAGGAATCTAATGTTGTGAACGTCACAATTTTGGTCATATCTGAACCAACTACCCTAGTTTTAAGTGTCAGAAAGAAAAAGCCTTAAATGTAACCTTAACTGATTATGAAGATGACGAAAATAGAGATGAAAAATCCTCAAAAGAGGATGAGGCAAATTATATGGCCTTCAAAACTTTTATAATTAGTGGTGATAAAGCCATTAGTGCGCAACCGGAACAATTTGATTCTATTCATGAAGAATCCGATAACGAATTTGGTGGTCTTCAAAAAATATATGGCAAACTGTTTTGGGAATATATAAAAGTTAAGAAAACCAACAGGTTCTTGAACAGTAAGTTAATTGAAGTTGAAAAGGAAAAATCAGAAGTTAAAACAAAATTAAAATGTGCCACCTTTAAATATCGTGAATTCAAAATGTCAAATAGTTCTCTAATTGCTAAAATAAAATCCTTAGAATTGAAACTCAAAAATGTTAAAAATGTTATAAAAAAATTCTCTAGTAATACTCAAAAACTTGATCACACGTTAAGGTTGAAAAAAATTACAGGAAACAAAAAGGGTTTTGGCTATGTTGAGAATGCTCCCCAATATGAAACTTCTTCTAAAACAATCTTTGTTCCAATTACTAAAATTTCACACAAAAACTTTAGCACATCTAAGATCACTAAATTTGTGCCTAAACATGTGAAAAAAAGAATTGGCTTAAATATTTTACCTCAACCAAATAACCAAACGGTAGTGAATTAATCTCTGTATCGACCAACAGAAACAAATGCTTATTTTAGTACAAAATCAAAAAATCTATTCTCCATCCCTAAATTTGTGCCTATTTACCATGCATGTAGGCAAATCAGTCACATTTGTCCCCGTTGTCACGATGAGGGCTTTTTCACTGAAATGGTTGTTCAAAAGTTATTCCAGAAAAAATAGAGTAAAAAGAATTATGCAGGTATTTATAGAGTGGCCGAAAAAAAGGTAAAAAATATAACTACTTGAAGAATGCACTACGCAGCATTCGAGCACGAGGCAGGCACGACTATGGTTAGACTAGGAACGCACACAGGCACTAGAGCGTAGATCAGGTGAGCAACGAGTGGGCACCCTCTAGAAATGGAGCTTGAGCACAGGGCGGAAGTGCAGCAAGTGGACACCCTCTAAAAATGTTGCTCAAGTGCAAGGTGGGTGTGCAGCAGGCAAACGCTTTCTGAATATGGAGCTCGAGCACAGCTCGGGTGAAGGGTAGGAGTGGATACCGAAGGAGTACGGTGATGATAATCGATGGAGAATTTGAGGCAAATTTTCCAATCAATAAAAGTAATTTCGCCAATGAACAATCCAACAAGGTTACGGAATATGCCAACATATAAAAGGATCTAACAATCTCTCTCTTTAATAATTCCGTTATAAAACCTCACACAAAGAAAATAAATCAAAATATATAAAAATCACAGGTTTAGACACTACCGAGATAAAATCTATGTACAAAAAAATATTCCCGGAGGATAACAGACACAATACATAAATCTAAAGACAAAAATAGATAAATGAGATGCTAAGCCAAAAGAGAGTTGCTGTGCATGTTTGACCATGGTTAATATATAGATAACAGTAGCAGCAAGACAAATATATAGCTAACACAATAATTGGTATAGAAGCAAATCAAAGAAGTAGCAAAACAAGTATAAGGCTAACACAATAATTGGTATAGAAGCAAATAAAAGTAGCAGCAAGACAAAGCCACACAGGTTAAGACAGAACAAATATTCCCCTAACAATTAAAGTCATAACAAAGAAAAGAACCTGAACTCTCCCTCCCCCTAAGCAAAGAAATCTCCCACTTTTTATTACAAATGACCAAAGGAAAGGCATCAATTAGAGGCGGAAGAATCACCAAAAGATGGCTGAGTGAAAGAACAACAAGCATGCTGCCGCTGCAATTAAAAACGAGCTCCTCCTCATAAGCAGCCAGGCAAAAATATGATGCTGAATGCCAGCAAGGATGTTCGACCGCAGCTGCGTGTGTAATGTTCCAAATATTTTTTTTATAAAATTAAAATATTAGTTTCAATAATTATTTTTAATTTCTTTTGGGTTTAAAACATTAAAGTTTGACTGATATTTGGACCTAATAAGTTTATAAAATTTAGATCGATAGATTGGGTTTAAATGCTTGAATTATTAACTTAAATTTAGATTAATTAGTGAGTTAGGTTAAATTAATTATAAATTAATCTAACAGAATTAATATTGATCAGATGAGTCTTAGTGTATGAAAACTTGTTGATTAAAAATATAATTAAATTTAAAAGAAAAAAGTATTAAAAATTATGATTAAAATTTTAAATATTATTATAATGGTAATTAATTAATTAATTAATATTTTT
>JAOVVI020008165.1:0-14369 GCA_028571085.2 Nepenthes alata
TCGGTCCATCTACCTACACCAGCCATGAAGCCACACTCTACAAACTCCGACAAACCACCATTGTTACCTCTTATATGACCGAATTTGAAACCCTATCTACCCGTACTGCAGGTCTCACCACCATGAACCTCTTGAATTGCTTTATTTTGGGCTTACGAGAGGACATACGGCGTGAACTCCTGTCACTCAAGCCCGAAACCTTACCTGAGGCCATAGGCATGGCTAAACTAGTAGAGGAGAAGATTGACATGGGCCGCACCACCCTCCACCGACCACATCCTCCAAAACAGACTATACCCGCTAGGGGAGCTCCACCCAAATCTACTCCTTCCAATTTTCCCTCCAAATTGCCCATCAGAAAACTTACATGGCATCTCGCCGTGAACGTGGATTATGTTTCAATTGCGATGAACATTTCACTCCAGGCCATCGGTGTCGACCTCCTCAGTTCCCGTGTATGCTCGTGGATGAAGAGGAGAGCCCACCAAGTGATGCTTAAACAATGGAAGAAGCCATTATGGATCTTGTCTCCCAGATAGCTGATACTCACGAAATAGAGTCCGTGCCTCCTTCCACAACCATCAATCCTACCATCTCACTTCATGCTCTAGAGGGGCACTATGTTCCTTCTACACTATGTTTGCAAGGCTATGTCTTTGACCGCCCAGTCACCATCCTCGTAGGTAGTGATTCCACCCACAACTTCCTTTAAACAAGGCTCTCAAAAAACATGGGACTGACCATTCAGCCGTCCTAGCATCTTAATGTTACAGTGGAAAATGGCGCTTCCTTACACTGTGAAGGAGTCTGCTCCAGAACTCTGGTTACTTTGGAACAAACACAATTCCACGTGGACCTCTACTTCTTATCTATGGGGCTAATGTGGTGTTTGGGGTACAATGGATCACCACAATTGATGAATTTTGATTATGCTGGCTCTTGGATCACTTTATGTGGATTGCAGCCTGCCTCCATCGCTACTATAATAGTGGGCCAGTTGCGACGAAGTGCCTTGACCAATTTAGCCGCCACCTACTTCCAGTTAACAGTCGCGCCAGTGCCTGATTCTTCCCAGGATCACACTACTCCTGCATCTTCCCCGACTCATTTACCATCAAATGTACACCCCACCACACTGGCTGCTCTTTGCCGCCTCCTCTCTACCTTTGCTGATGTATTTGCTCTGCCCCATGGCTTACCCCCTTCCCGTACCACAGATCACCATATCCCCTTAAAACCTAACACAGAACCCATCAACGTGAAGCCCTATCATTCTCTGCATTTCCAAAAGGAAGAAATGGAATGAATGATCTAAGAAATGCTCTAAGAGGGCATGATTTGGCCCAACACCGGTCCATTCTCTTCACTAGTTTTACTGGTCAAAAAACGTGATGGGAGTTGGCGATTTTGTGTAGATTATCGAGATATGAATGCTATCACGATTAAGGATCGATTTCCTATTCCCACGGTGGACGAATTGTTCGATAAACTCTTTGGGGCCAGGGTGTTTTCCAAGCTTGATTTAAGAGCTAGATATCACCAAATGGGCGTCCATACTGATGACATCCACAAGACTACCTTCCGCACACATGAAGGCCACTATGAATTCCTTGTCATGCCCTTCGGACTATCCAGCGTGCCTTCTTTCTTCCAGGCTAAAATGAATGAGATTTTCCAACCAGTTTTATGGCGCTTGGTATTAGTCTTTTTCGACGATATTTTAGTGTACAGCTTCTCGTGGGAAGAACATTTCCAGCACCTAACCCAAGTAATGCAAATCTTGCGGGCAAATTCATTTTTCGCCAAGCAGACCAAGTGTGAGTTCAAGCGCACTTCTCTTTCTTATTTGGGCTACATTATCTCTGAGCAAGGTGTGGCTGTTGATCCTTCCAAGATCTTGGCCATCCAGCACTAGCCTACTCCGACCACTGTTACCCAGCTACGAGGATTTTTGAGGTTTGCTGGGTATTACCGGCAGTTTGTGTGCCAATATGCCCAAATTTCAGCTCCACTCACACACCTCTTACGGAAGGACGCCTTCTTGTGGTCCCTTGTAGCTGAACACACCTTTGAGTCCCTTAAAGCTGCTCTCACCACCACATCGGTACTCACTTTACCTAATTTCTCAAAGCCCTTTGTGGTTTAGACCAATGCATCTGGACAGGGCATTGGAGCCGTGTTGCTCCAGGATGGGCACCGGGTTGCTTTATATAGCAAAAAGCTCCGTCCAAAACTACAAGCCTCCTCCACTTATGTCAAAGAACTCTGTGCCGTCACATAAGTTGTAAAGAAGCGACGCCAATATTCGTGAGGCGCCAAATTCACTATTCAGACGGACCGCCAACCATTCAAGATGTTGCTGACCCAACCCATCCATACTTCTGAGCAACAACGTTGGATCTCGAAACTTTTGGGGTTTGATTTTGATATTGTCTACTATCCTGGGCGTGAAAACGGCCCCTCAGATGCTCTATCTAGAGTAGATACTCGGTCTTGTCTCTCACTCCAGGCTGTTTCCCAAGCAGTCATTGCCCTGTTGTCAGCCCTTCAAAAATTTTATATGTGACAACCAGTAGCAGCCGAATGGGCCAACTCCATCAGAGATGAACCGGGACTCCATACAGGGTACTCCTGGCGAGATGGATTAGTCTTTTTCAACAATCGTATCTTCATTCTGGACGATTTAGCTCTCCGGGAACTCATCCTACACGAGTACCACAACTCCCCATTGGGTGGTCACGCCGGAATTCAACGCACATTGTCTCGCATAGCAGCTTCCTTCGACTGGCCAGAGATGTCCAAAGATGTGCGCGTGTTTGTTAACAACTGCTCAATTTGTCAACAAATCAAGCCCCTCAATACCGCACCACAAGGTCTGCTCCAACTGCTACCTGTTCCAAGGAAAATTTGGGAGTCTCTTAATAGATTTCATCACTCACTTGCCTCCCGCACATGGTAAAACGGTCATTATGGTGCTAGTGGATCGGCTTTCAAAATATGCCCATTTCTCTTCCCTGGGCCCTCATTTCACCGCACCTCAACTGGCAGAAAAATTTGTCACCGACATCTGCCGCTTGCACGGATTTCCAGCAGCTATAGTCTCGGACTGTGACCCTATTTTTATGAGCACATTCTGGCAAGAACTCTTTAAGCTCCATGGCACCCGACTATCCACCAGCAGCTCCTACCATTCGCAATCCGATGGACAAACTGAGGTGGTCAACCGGTGCCTTGAAGATTACTTGCACTGCTTTGCTGCTGAACACCCCTCCTCCTCTTGGGTCCAATACTTACCGTGGGCCAAGTGGAGTTATAACATAGCGTGGCATTCATCCATTAAGATGAGTCCATTTGAGGCGGTGTATGGCCGATCACTCCCTTCACTGCTCGACTACGTTCAAGGCTCCTCAACCATCGCTTCTATCGATGACATGCTGGCAGAACGCTCATTTATTATAACCACTATGAAAGCTAATCTATAGCGGACTCAGCTCCGCATGAAGCAGCAAGCTGATCTACAGCGCACTCGTAAGGAATTCCAAGTCGGCGATTTGGTTTATGTGCGACTTCAGTGTTATCGGCAGACTTCGGTGGCTAAATGACAAACAAATAAACTTGCTAAATGTTATTATGGTCCCTTCAAAATTTTAGACCGTGTCGGAGCTGTAGCCTACTCCCTTGATTTACCAGTTGATTCTAAAATACACAATGTCTTCCATGTTTCTCTCCTCAAAGCCTGTCGTGGGGATCCACCTGCTCACACATCCACATTGCCAGCCAAAGCATGGGGTTCCCAGCCAATGCTGCAGCCCCAACAACTCTTGGGATTTCGACAAATCATCCGCAACCGCCAACTCATATCTCAAGTCGTTGTACAGTGGCAATCATAGATTCCGGAAGAAGCTACTTGGGAAGCTATTCCGGACATTCAACAAGATTTTCCGACATTTAACCTTGAGGAAAAAGTCATTTTCGATGGAGATGGAAATGTTACGGGACTAATTAATTCACCCTCAACAGTTTCGGGAGCTCAGCATTCGTCCACCGTTCGATGACAGAGCAATCGGATGATACAACCACTTGGCTGATTTGCAGATTACATTTGAATTTAAATTTGAATTGCTGATTTGGCATTTATATATATTTCTCATATATTTTCTGTTTGTTTCACACACATGTGCATTGTTGAGATTGCACATGCTTTTGTTTTGCTGAGATGCTTCTGTTCTGCCGAGATCCGAGATGCTTTCGTTCTGCCGAGATCCGAGATGCTTTTGTTCTGCCGAGATTCGAGATGCTATTGTTCTCTCTCTCTCTCTTTCTCTCTCTCTCTCTATATATATATATATATCTGCACTATGCATATTAGGGATTTAATGAATATACAATCTATTTTCTTCCCTACTCTGTCTGCTTCCTTTCTTGCCCTCCCCTCTCTACTTTCCCTTTTTCCTTTACCTACTCTTCCTTCACCCTTACCTCGTATCTTCTCTCTCTGCTGAATTCCCCTCCCCTTTTAGTTACTTGCTCGGTTTTCCTTGTGTGGTGACTGACGACAGAAGACCGTTCGGTGATCTCTGCATCAGATATTTTCGCTATCTCTTTGTAATATTCTTGTGAAGTATATTTGTATTTAGGTATGATTAGCATCTATGCTCCGGCTTTAGGGGAGTGTTAAAATGGAAAGAGAATATTTTGTTGGAATATAAAAGGAGTATTCCTTTTAGGCTTGCTTAGTAATTTTTACTCTTTGTAAATAACTTTATCTATATGTGGGTTGCCCAACCTTAATGTATTAAGAGGTTCTCTCTATTCTTCTCTCACTTCTCTGTTTACAATAGAGCTCAAAATACATGAAAACATTTAGGTAGACCTAGACGTATAGGCACCAAAGGATATTTCATAAGATTCACGTTTGACATGGACCATAATAATGCTCTATAGAATATTGAGGAAGAACATTGCTCTATGAACCCAGAAAATGACATATCAGTTATAATTGTTTTCATTTTTTTTTTGTTTGTCTTCTTGTCTAATTTAAATGTACAAGAAATTTGTCTCTAAATAGGTTAAGGGCATTGCTAAATTTCCAAATCTCACCTTTTTTCTTTTTTTGGTTACCATGCTGTTATAGCAGTGGAGATACAAATATTGCTGGTTCAAACTATAAAATAACATCTCAGCAATGTAGGGTAAGCATTGAGTAAATGACCCACTTAGTACTGATGATATTAGAAGTCTCGTACACTAGGTTATTGTTATCCAAGCATGATAAATTACTTGGATTTAGAGCAAGTTGTTGGATTTTACAAGGGAGAATTAAAAAAACTTCATAAATTCATGTTTATTGTTAAGGTTTATCCAAAAGTGCCAAACCACTAAAGTTGGCCTTTTATGAGCTTAAATTGTTGAATATCTTGTTTCTGCATTCATCCTCTGTCCATTTATTTAGGTTTGTTGTTTTCTTACTTCTTACTGTACCTGATGTTTCTTTGCTTTTAACATAGGAGAAAAGTGATGGCTGCTGAGGAAGACTCCATTGAACAAGTGGTAGCAGCACGGCGTGAGAGACTGAGGGCTCTTAAAGAAGCTCAAGAACTTCTTATGACTCCTGATGAGGATTCTGCTCAAGCTGAGAGCAAAGCAGAAAACACAGATGCAGCTGGTGAAGAAAAGTGAGAATATTTTTCTTCTATCTTTTATTCTACTCTTTTGAACTATGATGGAGTGTTTGTTCCCTCTTGTGTTGGCTAATCATTTTACAGTACTTCTCACCCTTGGATCCCCATAGCCTTGTCCTTTAATATCTGTAATTGTAAAGGTTATTATAGATATGGGTCTGCTATTGCTCTAGGATTTTGTATCAATTGGGTTACCTCATTATGTGGCTTGACAGTTTCCCATCTATTTGGGTGCTATTTAAAGTTGGGGAAAGTGGAATTTAACTTGAGGCCTTTTGTTTCAGGGCTTCAAACCTGAATCAGCTTGGCTATGGCCTCACTGGCTTATCTTGGAACTCTCTTACTGATGACCAAAAGGTGAAAAAAACTAAAGAAAGGCTTGAGAAACCTAGATATTAAGAAACAAATTTAACTTCAGTAATTTGCAAATGGTTGTAAGATGTCTGGCCTGTTTACTAGTGAATAATTCTGGTTCAGAGGAGAAAGATAAAACCATGAGTGAAGGAGTGAAGTCAAAAGCATTTTTTCCCGCAAAATTAAAAAAAAAGAATAATAAGAATTTTCTAGGTGCATGCGGCATAGAGAAGCAGCAGTGCAGAGTGCAGGCTCTAGCATATCTTCCCTACCAAGAGCCTGTAAAACATAGCAAGAGGTACCATGATCCAAGCAATGTGCTTCTTTTGTCTCTAACGAACCATTCCAAAGCAAACAACTATCCATAGTCAATATATCCTGCATCCAAGAGATACCCAAGCATCAAAAGCTGATACCACGAGTATAGACAGATGCCTGAAAGACTCCAGCTCTCCTTTGCATATATTTACAGCAGTCAATACATTCTTTGGAAGACTTTCCAATTCTTTAGCGATCTTCCAAGCCTAGAAATTTAAATATTAGCCTTCCAAACAGCTAGGAAAACTGTCAACATCGCTCTGATAGGGCAGCTCATGAATTGAAGAAATGGAGATAATATTGGAACTGCGCCTCATCCATGGTAAACCATCCTCAAACCTGATGGACAAATTAGTAAATTTTAGCAAAAGGCCATTAACCTCAGAACCTCTTGCACTACAAAAAAGCCAGTATCCTCAGATAATCTTCCATGACATCGTCAATGTGACTCATCCTATGCAAAATCAAACTTAGTAAAATCTGACATCCTACACATTACCATTCTTCGGTATAACAATTTACAGCAGCAATGTTGTATGGAGATCAGGATAAAATTTGTCCTGATTAGATTAGAGATGAGATTTTATTAGTGATGAGATGCCAAGGCATCATCAACCAAGTACAATAGATAATAAATAATAATTAATTAAAAAACAAAACGTACTTATAAACATGACAATATTTAGCCCTCATAAAACCATCCATGAATATTAAGGGGATATCTACTGCCGTGAGCTCCAGAAGCTTCTCAGTAATTTCTTTTTCAAGTACAATAGATAAGAATTATTTACAAAACAAAATGTACTCATAAACATGACAATATTAAGCCCTCATAAAATTATCCTTGAAAATGAAGAGGATATCTACTGCCTGTCAGGTCCAGAAATATTAGATAGCTTCTCAATAATTTATTTTCTTCCAGATAATTAAATGACTGGCAGAGGAGTGGTCCCTTATTTTTCCTTCTATCTAGTCCCTGTAAAATCATCCCAGGACCCAAAATTTCTTAATAACTATATTGGTTGACAGTATAAATTCCCAATGTTATTACAATTCAAGAATTGGTGCTGAACATAATCTGACCAACTTTTGTACTTGACAGGTGTTGTTTTTTATTTTTTTATTTTTTATTTCAAAATGCAAGCCTCAACTTTAGGCTATCAACTGTGAGACACCTGTCCCAGGAAGATCCTACGCCAAATTAAAATCTTATAAGGTGCCTTGGATTTCCAGCATTGTCTGAAACAGAAAAGAAACAGCATCCTGAGAAATAATGTACGTATAAAGAAGATAGAGAAAACAGAAGATTTTTTGAGCCTGCAAACTGGAGAGTTGGTGTGCCCTTGGCTGCGCCTTCTTTATCAGCATCAGACAGAAGATCTTTCTACTCTTGCAAGTTATCCAGAAAATAAGCACTCTCTTGCTAGTCAGTCTCTGTCAGCAGATCGGCCTGCCACCTTAAATGAAAAATTTTAGGAAATTTGCAATGACATTGTTATCTAAAGCCAGATTGAAGATAGAAAGCTGTCATTTAAAAGTCATTTCCAATCTGCTGGTCATGCCAAAACCTGATAAGAATCCAAGGCACAACAGCGAAGGATAAATGCAACTTAATCCCAAGTTCCAGCTTTTGCACATTTCTCCACAGAAAAGGCATAGCAAGTCTGTTAAAGTTATTCAAGCCGTACATGGCAGAGACATGCTGTATAAGCGATATTTTTCAAATTTGAACCTCCAAATCCAACTTAAAGGCTACTTCCAATCCGCTGGTCATGTCAAAACCTGATTGTGGACCACATCCCAACAGGAAAGAATAAATGCAACTAAAACACAGGATCCCGCTTTTGCCTATTTCTCGACAAATCCAAAGCTCCTATTACAAGGCCCAACATATTCAGTCGCAGTTATCAGGGCAATAAATGTATGCAATCATCCTCTATAAGCAATATACTCTAAATCCCATTATTTAAATCTTGAGGTCCTTAAAATCCAATTCACCTAATTGCAAAGGCCTACCCCAAAGAAAATGCTTCATGAGACCCTGGAGCTTGTTTCTCACTGAGGATGGTATAGTACACTAAAATATAAATATGTTTTGCAACCAAAGAGATGGTATAGGAAACTACAATACAAACGCTGTAGTACTGTCAACATGCTCACATCAGCGTGATATGCCTGTGTCCAAATAAATATTGCTTCATCTAAGAATCAAATACTCTTTTAAATTTAGGAACAACTTGTTCCCAATCTTGAACATTTTCACGCTTTGCACTGAGGGAGGCCCAAATAAGTGATAGTAAATTTACCACCCTTTTATAGTCTAAAATGGAGGCAAGCTAATCCTGTTGCAGAGGAAGAGGAAGAATAGAGAAGGGGGTGCGGAAGAAGAAGAAGAACAGAGAAGAGGGAAGGGGAAGAAGCAGAGACAGGTGAGGGGAGAGAGAGTCAACTCTAGGCAACAACCAACAGATGACTTTAAATTAAATACATAAGGAAATTTTAGTAATGAAATAAGAAAACTAAATAATGAGGCCCTAATTATAATATTTGGAAACTCTAATAATAAGGAAATCCTATTCATGACATTTAAATGATATGAACCCCGTTGAGGATTTGATATCAAGTCCCTTTTCTCCCAAACTTCACTCAACCAACACTTTAGATTTAATGAAATACAGCACAGGCAAATCGAATTCAATAAAAGACACCACAATCATACAACAATAATTCATTAGCTTAAGGTAGAAACTAACTAAACATCCGAAGAAAAATCACACAATTGACTTCCAATCGGTCAAAGGGATTCTCATAGCTAATTACAAGAACACCAAAGATAATACTCTCTCAAGTCTCAAGCTCTAAGAGATGCCAAAGTATTCTTCATACTTCTTCAAAAGATAATTCATAAGATCCCTAATGATTCTAAATGGGCTTATATAGTCTAAGAAATGTTAATGTTACTCTAATTACCCAATTACCTTTAATGAAGGTTAATTGGCTAACTTACTCTTACATAATCAGACCAAGTAAGGACTAGCTAAAAAAAGTAAAATAGGACCTTATCATAAAAGGGCTTGCCGGCCCATTAGAGTCCTTTCTATTGTCTGGTTGGCATGGAACTAGTGATTCCCTTACGATTTTGTCTCCCTACCATAGAAGAAAAGGATCAGTGCATGGATTAGAGTTTTCTGACTCGCAAAAATAGGCCAATGCTATGCCTAAAGAGTAAGCATTGGATGAATGCCTAGGCCTTGAGATTACTTACTTTCTTGTAAGAGTAGATTTAAACTTATATGTGGTAGAAGCGAATATCTAATGAGAAACAAAACTACCTTATTTACTAGCGAAACTAGCTAGAATACTTTTTTGAGAGCATTTATTCAGATGCTCCTCCAAAAGCTTGGCCCACAGCATTCTATCTCTTTCAAGAAGTCCCTTGTCCTTATGGGTGAAATTAGGAAACTGTAGTGCTATCTCATAGTAGTCTTCTCATGCAGTTTCTTCTTTTGAAATTCCTTCCTACTGCAGGAGCACTTGCCACCTTGACTTCCCACGTTGTCCTTCAACCTGGGAAAACTTCAAAAGCAAGCAAAATAACTTTTAATTTAGTAAATTAGTCTCACAGTGATCAGAAGATAATGGTTCATTCATGAAAGAGCTATGAAGCACAGACACTCTCCTGCCCTTAACGTGTCGGTGTCCATCACGTATCGGACACCGACACTTCCCGGACACGTGTCCAATTTTATTTTTTCTGGATACGCTCCGAGCAAGTCCTGACATGTACCTGGCATGCCCCAGACACATCCCAACAAGTTTGGACACGTTTCGGATGCGTCAGACACGTTTCGGTCCTTTATCATCATGTTGTGAGAGAAATTGGAGTACTTATTCATTTATCCATTCATTGAGAAAGAATAAAATGACTTTAAATGTGTTGAAGATTTGGTTTTTATTAATAGCAATCTTCGCCTACTTTCAAGGTGAAGTCCACAATACTCGCAAGGAGAGAGTAAGATGTGGGATATTTGTGGAGATACATTTGATTCACTCAATGATATTAGAGTTAGAAATTGCACAGCTCTCATTGGATGAGTCAAAGTTAGAGTGTGTTATTTTTACTGATGATGGTGATGAAAATGAAAATAATGAAGAAAATGTAGTCCTGGAATCTTAAAAATGATATACTTTTTTCATAATTGTCATTGATATTATATGTTTGTTCTTTTTGAAAGTAGTGTCAATATTATTGTCCTTATATGAATACATATTCTTTTTCTTTCTATAATTTTTTTTTGTATAAGATTTAAAAAATATATATTTTTATTTCATATTTATTATAAAATAGAAGTATTCATCAATTAAAAAAATATAAATTATTATTTTAGTTTACGTGTCTCTATCATGTCGTGTCCTTGATTTATAAAAAATAGTGTGTCGGCGTATCGGTGTCATGTCGTGTCCATGTCCCGTATCAGTGTCCGTGCTTCTAAGTAAAAGAGGATGTGAAATGTAAATCTTATGGAAGTTCACCCTTCCCTAATAAAATTCAAAATGACTATAATCAGCAACTTTTTAATAGAGCAATTAAACACCTCCATGCAATAATACATGAAAGAGGAGAAAGCAGATATGTTGCCCAATTCCTCCAGAGGAACTCAAAAAACCATGTTATCATGATGGGAAATTTGGTGGTTGAAATGGTTCAAAGTTAAACTTGTCATTGACTACTACATTAGTTATAGGAAAAGTATAGAGCTAGAAGGCTGAGGCGTTGCTATGAAAAGAAAACAAATTAATTATGATGTATTGAAACGGAAGCTGTTTTGGCTGCGTATGACCTGTAACTAGAGTTTTCCATTAAATCTGTAATTGCATGGCTAATTAGCTAAATTAAACGAGTGAATTCAATGTGAAGGACTAAATATTGATTACCAGCCAAGTTTTTTTCTCTACAAAAAAAAAAAAGTGGTATTTGAATCACAATACTCATGTTGTCAATTCCTACAGAAATGCACTTTTTACCCAAAATTCCATTTGGAATCGATTCTCATCTTTAACTGAATTAGCATTTTTCCAACCGATTTGGTTGTGAACTCTCTCCTTGTTAAGTTTAACTGATGCAAAACACCTTTCGTCGGGGTTAATTTTGTGCTAAGTTGGAAAGGGACAGTTTTGGACTTGATTTGTTGCTATGAACAGAGAGGAAAAGTAAAAATAGCATCTAGGACCCCTCATAGTATTCCAAGACACAAAACTGAGGTTTAAAATTGTATCTCACAACTCTGAACACAAGCAAGACTTTCTGTGAAGAGGATTCTGAAAATTTTCTTTGTTAAAATAAAGGAAGGATATGACTGTTTGTATAAGCTACTAGTTCCCTGTCTCAAGGACTGCTGTTTAGGAAAGTAAATGAACACTTTCAACTCAGGGTATCAGATTACAAATTTCATATTCATAAATTACACATCTAAAGAACTAAAACAAGACCTATATTAATATGTACGTGGGAAACTAAAACTTAACCCTGATTTCAAAAAACATGTAAAGCAGAAAAGAAGTCTCTAGCATCTAAAAAAAGTCCCATTTAGATAGACCCAGAATTAGAAACAGAATGAAACAATCTATTGAGTCTCAGCATCGTGTACAACTAGCCTCTTTACATACTTCAAGCGGCAGTCAGAACATTCACTAGTAATCAAATATTTGTTTAGAATATGCTGCCCTGAAGGTAGGCAAACAGCACTCACTAGCAATCAAAGATCTGCTTAGAATTTGCCTTCTCTGAAGAATGGTAAAATCTTCAAAACTAGCTGTCCTATTGTTGTGCCCTGTCATTGAGACTTAGAACTCTAGCTAACAATTTGGAGAAAGACCTGGAAAATATCATTAAATCTCGAATCATTAATGTTCTTTGCATCTGCTTTTTTAGGAACCAAAGCAATGAATACGGCATTGAGAGATGTTGCAATTTTCCTGAACAGAGTAGATCCCAGAAAAATTGCAGCAGATACAGTCCATCCCATCCACTCAATGATAGAAGAAAGTGAATGGTCTTGCCCCAGCCAAATTATGTGGTGCTGCCTTAATCTTTTCCACCAAGTACTCTCTTTCTAGCTCCATGGTATCTTCAGCAAAGAGAGTGCCTACTCTAAATTATCCAACAAAATCCTAGCAACAGCCTTATTTTCAAAATAGATACCCATAACATCTTCAAATAACCTCTTCAGTATCATCCACGTACAAAGCAACTCATCCTCTATCTCCAACATGCTAATCTAATTATATTTCTTATGTTCATTAGCTATATAATGATAAAACCACGTCTTTTCCCTCTTCAGTTTTGTCATTATGGATCAGTCGACTTCTTATGATTGATTACCCACAAAGAATTAGGTTAGGAAGGCTTCATCCACCAATCTAAATTTCATTTCATCATACGGCCACACAAAGACCCCAAGAGTATTGGCCACAGCAGGAAAAAAAATTCTTCGGCTACCAAGCTGAGGAAGGCCTGTCAATGTAGTGCGAACCCTCTCAGCCTCTGATCATTTATTTCCACCCATACTCAACAACGACAAACATCTCAGATTGAGATATGTAACCCATTGCAAATTAGTAATGTGTTTCATAATGCCGCTTGCACATAACATATGAAGGGAAACATGAATAATAATTCAACTGCAGACAACTCCTTGCCATTAAAGTAAAAATGATACCCTTCAACTGCTCCAGATCCAGCAAGTAAGCTTGTTAGTAGAAGAACAAGATTTAACGGCATTAAGTCATTAACATACCAACAACTGCTTAACTTTGGAAACTGTGTTGAAATCAGTTCAATTCCTATTCACCAGAAAGGGATCCTCCCTTTTTGAAACTTCAACCTGCACCTCTGGCCATCGCTCATTAAGAAGCATATCAGTAAAGGATTGCTCATTAGAAACCATCCTATAGCAACCACCACCACCCTTAAGGAGGAAATCCCATTATGAAAGCCCATCATCTATTGGGAGGCAGTTATTCTGGAATAAAAATTGTCCATTCGTTGCCAACTTGACTCTTACAATCTGATGAACAGTGCCGAATTGAAGCTGAAGAAAACTAGAAATAGACAATATTTTTGACAGAGCATGCATTTCTAGTTTGTTCACACAACCAAACCTGACCCTTTTTGGATATCCTGAGTCATAAAAGGCATTATAACATCATTCTTCAAAACAACCAATCATTGAAAAGGATAAAACGATACCTTTAATTTTTTTTCCCTAGTTAGATATGAATAATGATGGATCATGTAGTGATAAAGCCACTAGCAATAGTTGGTGGAGGAATTTCACTGATTAAACACTCATACTGCATATTTTATTGCCTCCCCTCTCTCACTCATTAGCTAATGAATTTGTGATGTAATGCATTTTGGGGGAAGAAATAGTAGATAAACCGCCCATTGACCTCCTCCTCAATTAAATATCCTGCAAAAGTTGTAAGAGACAAGATTTGAACCTACAATATCATTCACTTCTAATATTAAAACTTGGAAACTCACTTGTAAGTTCTTCATTGCCAATCCAAATATTACAAGGTGCCTCTACCTTGAACAAATGAACTTTGAGGATGAAAAATACAACCACCCTTTTGGATATGCTTCCAAAGGTTGAACACCAAAACTCCTATAAGAATGGTGGTTTGGGAACAACAACGGGAGAGGAGGGCTATGAGCTCCCTACCTCTCCCTCTTCCCCATGCCTATTTGTTCAATCTACTCTCTCCAAATTAAAGAATTAGTATACCAATTATGTCCACCAGAGGGGGCAATTCGACAATAAAGAGCTACGAAAAAGTTTATCATTAAATATCATTGCTAGCAAGAGCAGAAAGATAAGAAGCAATAGCATTACAACTGGCCTTTTTCGGAGTTGTAGTTTTCTTTCTGAAAAAGCACGTTTGGTGCTAATGCCAACACTTAAGTTTCGACCCCGTTAAAAGTATAGCGGAAGTAGTGAATAATAATAAATA
>JAOVVI020008166.1:0-11052 GCA_028571085.2 Nepenthes alata
ATGGCCTCCACATGTGAACGCATCTTGTTTCCAGAGAAGATGCATTGTTCACTGCCCACTGGTTTCCTTAGGTTTTGTAAGCCCTGTAAGGAATTAGAAATATGGATTGTAGAACCAGAGTCAATCCACCATGTATTATGTACAATATTAACCATATTAGATTCATAACATACAAAAGAGAATGGATTACCTTTCTTTTTAAGCTAATTTTTATACTTGAAACAGTCATTCTTTACGTGTCCCTTCTTTTTACAGAAGAAGCACTTGGACTCCCTTTTGATATCAGATTTGGAGGTACTTTACCTTTTCTCTTCAGTTTAACTTGCGTCTTGAACATTCCTTCCTTGGACATATAGACGCTCTCACTTTTCACCATCATAAGCCTTCATTCCTCTTAAACACACATGGTCATGAGTTTATTTATTGACCATTTATCCTTATATGTATTATAAGAGATTTTAAAAGGCTCATATTTCGGTAGAAGCGAATTTGGAATATAATGTACAATAAAAGGTTCAGATATTTTCACCTCTAGATTTTTCAGCTGAGCTGCAACATCCCTCATTTGTATTATGTGCTCACGCACACCCTTAACACTGGTGAACATAATAGATGAGAACTTTATTATTAGGGTGCTTGCAAGTGATTTATCTGAAGTCACAAATTACTCATCAATTGCCTTCAATAAATCTTGCATCTTATTATACTGGTCGACAGAACTACGAATACCAGTAGAAAATTTTATCTTTATGAATATTAAAATAAGGCGATTAGATCGCTCCCAGCGTTCATAAAGAGTTACCTCATCCGGAGTGCTGGTAAGGGTAATAGCAGATGGTTTGTCTTCCCGGATAGCATAATCGATATCCAGCCACCCTAAGTGAAGAAGAATTATCTCCTTCCATACTTTATAGTTGTCACCCTTAAATTCGAGAATTTCATATATAATATCGAAAAGACTTACAGATTGAATAGCTGCATAAAAATAAATACATACTTAATATAAAAAATTAAGGCTAACAAATTATAAAATTATGTTTTACAAATGTAAAACATACATCATGAATCAATAAACAATAAAATTACCTGTGGGCTAAATTTTAATTCTAATAAATTTATGTCTAATTTTATAATAAAACTATCAAATTATATTCCATTCTTAATTTCTGTGAGTAAATTAAAAAAAATAATTTAACATTTTATCCTGATTAATTAATTTAATATAATAAAATTTTCTGTGGGATAAATTTTATTATATCAAAATAAATATTACAATTTATGTCTTTATACCTCACGTGATAATAAAAAAAATAATTTTATTAATTAAGGATGCTGTAGCTAATTTCTAATTAATTAAATTATTTTAATCACAAGATATTATTTATATATATATATAATTATATTTCAAATATTATATTTAATCTTTATATATAATAATATAATTATATATATATAAATATATACGTATATATATATAAAATATATATTAACTGTAAAAACGTATATAAAAAAATTAAAAGCGCAAAAGAATGCAAGGCGCTCGGCAGCGCAGCGGCAAAAGCCGCTTCTCCCTCCTCCGCATCCCGGGTTCGAATCCCGTCAGCCGCGTTCGCTTTTTATTTTCTCTTCTACTACAGTGTTGGGCCATGGGCCGCGTACAAAACGGCCCAAATTTAATTTTTTTTTATAAAAACTGTAACAAAACGACGTCGTTTTATTAACGAATTCGTTTATACGAAACCACGTCGTTCAGAAACATAAACAGAGGCCAGAAAACGACGACGTTTATAACTGTCAAAACAGAAAACGACGCCGTTCAAGTTGTCGTTTACCTTCGTCGGTTTCGTCCGAACCCGACAGCGAACGACTCGACCCGAATTCTAGACCCAATTCAAACAGCACGATACGAACACTATAAATGATGAAAAAATATTTGGAAATTTTGAAAATTTAATTTTCCATCGATTTTCAGTGTTCGTTTGACCCGAATCTTCAAAAAAACGAAGACTTTAGATTTTTTACGAATTCAAGAAAAATTGAAAAATAACAGAACAACAAAGGCAGAGTTGAAGCCTTTCTCTGATACCAAATGTTAGACATTTATGTGGCCAAAATAACTATAAAAGCAAAATTAAGAATCGATTAATATACTCCGGCCATTTGATGCTCTATTTTTTGACATTCGATTCGGACCGGCTCCGTACTTCTGGACACTCATTAACTCGTTTAGATGGTGTATTGCTTGAGTTGGATGCCATGGACAAAGCCAGAAGTTTCAATTTATAGGCGAAACCATCACCCGGCTCAACCGAGCGTTTCATGCTCGAACCGGCAACAATTGATTAATTGACTTAATGAAAAAGTTATCACCACTTAATGGACCACAAATGCTTAAGCAGTTAACTGAGTTTAACGCCAAATGGTTACAAATCATCGAGAAAGACGAATCGAGCGAAACATGCTCTGCCAATTGAATCGGCTCAGATTCGTGTTCGTGGCTTGGCGGCTCAGTCGGCTCACGGTCGGCTTAGCGGCTTGGGCCGGCTCAGTTGGGCTAAAGCCCACATAAGTTTCATAAAAAAATCTTTCCGTAAAATACCTCTAGGGAGCCCAAAGTCATCCTGTAATAAAAAATATTAAAACCATTTACATCGCATAACCAATAAATGATCGATAAAAAATAGAAAATTGTCTTTATGATGAGTCATAATTTTTTTAAATTTATGTTTAAAATTATTAGATATAAATTTAATAATTTATATATTATTATTTTTAGAAGGTTTTAATAATTTTTGAAAAATAAAAACACATGAATGTTGAATTCTATATTTAGAGTAAATGGATTGTGATTTGGAGGTGAGGAGCAATCCAAAATTTTGAACTGAAACCTAAATTTATATCTTAAATAACGAAATGAAAATTCAATTTCCTACTTTACCCTTATTACCATCGTCAAGCAAGTTAAGCCCTCGCCGTCTTTTCTTAGGGTTTTACAATTGGAGGTAGAGGCGTCGAGGGCGTGCGGGGTCTCTTCCGGTGAGCACCATTCCATGGCGTCGTCAATGGGGACAATTTCGAGAAGGCTTTACCGAAGCATGTTCTTAACTCCGACAATCTCTTGTAGTCACATAACAAAGTTGTTGTTCTGTACTGAGCCTTCTCATCATGCCTACAGCTCCGACGCGGACGAGCTGTCTCTGGACTCGGTTTCTGAGACGGTCTCAACCTCTGCTACCTCACCCGACTTTTCCTCATTATCATCTTCTGGCTCGACACGGCAACGGATCGTCGCTGATAGACCCCTCGAAGGTGGCATAGATATCGGTATCTATAAGGTACTTTTCGGGGAAAACGCACTCCTAAATTAGTACTTAGGAAGAAACATTTGTATTGTACATAGAACTTGAAATCGGCTTGAAATTTCCTTCAAGCTTCCGCCGTGTTGTGGTAACAGGGAGTAAAAATAGACGTATTTTAGCTTCTTCCGTGTTGTGGTAACAGAGTAAATATAGAAGATAAATACTTCTTGTTCGCTTTTATTCCTTTGATCACTTAATTATGCACTTGAATAACAGGAGCAAGAATCCTTGAAAATCCGTATGTAATGTTTATTGTGCACTTAAAAAATTTTCATAATGACCTACGATCTTTTTAACCAAGAATAATCAAACTAATCCCTAGTAACTTTGTTGTCAGTTCGATCTGTATGCATTTTGTAATATGCCTTTCCTCAGGATTCATAGTAATATCCTCCAAAAGTTGATGGATCATAATGAGCGGCTTCATATCGTTCTTCCTTATACATCAGTTTTGGGCATGCATTCTTCATTTCTCGGCAAGAAACACTGCATCGCTACAAAATCATTTTTTGTTGGCAAGGAAACACGCTTACACTTAATGGGAGTTTATCCTTGGTCTTTCTTATGATGGGCAAAGCTATACCATATAAGCTATCCCCACTATGATTTGAGTATAAAACTGTCACTGTGCATATCTGGATAGGCCATGAACGGCGCTAAGACCAAGACGAGTTTAGGACTCACCTTAGCCAACAATCCACCTCTTAACTTGAAACATATCATGTAAACATAATCGAAGTCAAAATAAACATCGGGATGTTCTACCACCCGATCTAGTATATATACTTAAGAGCTAAAGCTTATCTAAAAATGAATAGGTATAAATGACAAAGCTAATAGTACACCTATGCCTTCAAAATGGCTAACGAAAACATCGGAGTCATCCAAAAATGCTTGACCTAAACATGTATGACCACTAAGAAGTGTTCGTATCCTCAAAATCCTAGTGATATGGAAAATGAATAAAATACTATGAGACAAGCTCAGTGAATAGATAATAAACTTATAAGTTCTTTTATAAACAATCAGCATATATCAAAAGTTGAAGTAATTATTATGTCAATGAATTTGCACATAATTTTTAAAATAGTTATCTAGAATATTTTTCAGCATAAATATTGATCTATGCATGAAAATATCTTAATGTAGAACACCTAGAATTATGTAATAGTATCATGTCATGTATTGTATTCATATGCATGCGTAGAGCTGCTCCCAAAGAGTAAAGAAATCTATTATATGCCCTAAAGGCATCATGGATACTAAATGCTGTCCCAAAGACTTTATATCATGAATGCTCGAATGATACATGCAACTCTCATGCCCATAAATATAAAACATACTTGCACAATATAAAATCTGTGTTCCAAAATAGCATCTTTTCATTTTTCAGGTTTTGAAGCCTATTTCCAACCACGATGAATGAATTGAAAAATATACATGTAAATCTTATTATCCTCTTACCTGGATCGTGTGGGCCAATATTTAGCTTACTCCTGAAATTTTGGAAATCTTTCATCAAATTCTTCCCTTTTGCCAAATCTATAATGATATTACCAATCTAATTTAGGCGATAACCCAATAATGTTTAGATACATGATATTTCTTTTGTTTTGATAGTTAATGTTTTGAGAATCATATCTATATTTTACTATCTCCCATCTCCAATTCAACTTGCATAGCATTTTAATCTAATCAATATTCAACTTATCATGCTTAACATATCTCACTTAAATTATACTACTAAATAATCTAACCATATCTTAATTCCATTATGCCCAACTCCAATTTCTCATTTTTTACAAATAAATATTAAAACCTCTAAAATAATTCTAACAAATCAATTTTCCAAGCTATGAATCATAACATACTTAAAATTTTCATATATCTCAGGAATGCATTAAATTAAGGTTGAACACTTGTAATTAGATTTTCCTCCAAGAATTCAGATTTGTATGTGTGTCTACATATCCTGAAATTGAAGAAATTACCTTAAAATATCAAGCTTCTCCTTATTTTCTTTTTTCCTTTTATTCTCTTCTCCCTCGTGGTGCGTTTCCTTTCTTTTTTATTGTTTGTTTCTTTGTTTTTTAACTGTTTGGTTTTTTTTGTTTATTTTTTATAATTTTTATTTTTATAAAACTGGTCTCACATTTCTTTGGAAGCACGAATTTGTCTTTTTTTTTTGTGTTTTGTGAATATTGCCATTTATAGGTCTGAGATCTACATTTATACTTATGGAGCTACTTGATTTGCTATAGAAACTGGAGTATTTCCCCAGGGGTGTCCTAAAGCTTCTCTACTGAACTATAATACAGAATCATCCACGAGTTTGAAAGAAAAAAAATCTTTAAATTTCTAACTTCTAATTCCTTTGAAAATTATTTGGAATCTGGCCACAAGGTCTTAATATCAAACATGAATCATATCAAACAAAGTATTCATACAAATGGATTGGTGATCAAAATGTTCCTTTAGAAAGATACTGCCTCAGAATGCAACTCAAATGATCTCTAAGGGCTTTTTGACCCAAGCTTTGAGGGCTTTTTTACTTTCAGATACGTCATTGTGTGGTGATTTGCCTTGAGCTCTGATACCTGTGGCTTGAAGATTTCTTTGATCTAAGATACTACTTTGTTGGAAATAGGACATAAAAAGTGTGAATAAACACATTTTGTTATCGCTGTTTTGATTCCTTTTAACACATTTGCCACCCCTTGTCTTGTACCTATCAACGGAAATATTGGGATCGGTATTAGTATCAGTTGCGGTTGTATTTATATTGGTTGTATTAGGCGATATGTATTAGTATTAGTTGTATTTGACAATTTTTTTGTAGTAACATCAAAATTGAAATAAATACTAAAATTTAACTACATTTAATTATATTTTGCATATTTTAAGCATTTTAGATAATTTTTACTCATTTATAATATTAAATTACACACTAACAAATATGAACTTGGTAAAAATAAAATTAATTAAATAGAATGAATTATCATACACTACCGAATGATAGGCTTGCAGGTTGTTAATAACTAAGAAAGTAAGATCAAACGATATACTGGTGGTCTTATATCTTTTGCATAGTATATTCATGCTAGCAAGTAAACGAACTTTATTTTCGAACTGTTCAATCTGTTGCCACTATGTAGTGAATGAGTTAATTTGTGGCATCATGTAATATTCAATCAAGTTAATGCTAGTAAAGTAGTAAGTAAACAAAATATAATTATATTAATAGAAGTTGAAGTTGCACAAATTACCTTGATATTACCATCATGTTAATTTTTGTGTTAGAGTTTATCCATCATCTCCATTGTTTTGACCATTAGACGATCTATTTGAATAATAAAAAAATTATTTATACTTACTGCTAAACTTGTCATAGGTTGTGCTCTCTGATTGTCCTTTGCTAGAGTGTTGTTGTGGTACAAAATCAGCTAGGGCTTGTGGTGTTCCATAAAAATCTCTTTGTTCTTGATGCTGGTACCCATATTGGTAATAAGGGAGGAGGAGGATGCTCTTAACTGCAAGTCTGAGAAATCTTGGGGTTAGGTGTGATGATAATTTTGTGTACTTAAATTACTACCGGCATCGAAGGATTCGGAAATTCTAAAACCATCAAATCTATTGATGACCCCTTGAGATTACTTGGGCATCTTTCTCCTCTTCTTCTATAAGTTTGTGCTGGCTCTTGGTGTGATTCAATTTCCATCCAGCATCTTGTAAGGCGGCACAAGAATAGTCTTTAAGATATGGGGAGAGAGGATTCCTAGTTGATTCAATAATAGGCAATATAAGCTCATTATTATCACCATTATCATTGTCCCAAACATCAACTCTATCATCACAACCTCCACCTCCTCTCCTTGCATCATCACAACCAGAAGTTTACTCGTATATAAATATCTATGTGTTGAGGTAAATGAATGATAATGGATCAATAAAATTAATTGGGAATCTTACCATGGAAGCAATTACATGATCTGATCGACTTTTAACTCAAAGGAATAACGTAAATCACTAGGATATCTCATAACATGGAGCCTTCTTATATTATTAATATAATATTATAACATCCATCAAACCATCTTGCAAGTATTCATAAAATTAATCATAACTTATCCTTCTCCTTGTACTCTTAAAACATCATCATGTTAATAACTGTTGTTTTGGTGACTCCACCACAAGCAACACCACTACAACAGTAGTTAATCCTCTTCTTGTTTTGGGATGGCTCCAACTTGCTTCATGTGGCCCTCTCCTTGGTCGCCTTTCCATAACTAGGCTCAAAGTAAAAACCTGTAAGATATTTTCTTTTAAAATTCATATGGAAATAATTTTTTCCCATAATGAAGTGGCATATTTCATGTACAATTCATGAGGCCACTAAGGATAAGATTTAACTGATAAATTGGCAGCATTTTGTGGAAGCTGAACATCAATTTAGAGACAATAACATGGAAACATGCAATCGAAGTAAGAAAGTAATAAGAGAACTTTGAATGTCTACTCAACCTAAAATACCAACTTCCTCAAAAATCTATAGCATCCCCTTAGATCTACAATCTCATTTTCCTTTTCCCCCTCCTTTCCTTCCTAACATAACTCCGTTCTCCCTCTCTCTCTCTCTCTCTCTCTCTCTCTCTCTCTCTCTCTCTCCTTTTTTTCCCCTTCTGCTCTCAGACCCACTCTCTTTCTTTCTACCTCTGCTTGACTTACCTTTTTTCTCTATTTTTTCCTTTGTTTACCCCTTCTTTTCTCTATTAAACCGACCTTGTTGCTATTCCATGTTCCTGTCTTGTACTCGCTTTTTCGTTTCAGTGTTGGAACCAACAATGCTGTCATTTCATGCTAATAGTGTCAATGCCACGTTCATAGTGTCAAAGTACTCTTGACAGTGTTGGGGCCCATGTCGATAGTGCCAACGCACATGCTGCTTGTGTCGACACCCATTTCGACAGCTCACGTCATTGTCACCTAAGCAACCACATCATCTAAGCTGCATCCACCGAGCCACAAGTTAGGGTGAATACGGATTTATTTGGTGCAGATTAGAAGATATTTTGCAACCAATGGCAGATGCAGTTTGGACGTTTACCAAATTGAATCAAATCGCCAATCTATGCGCTAGTTTGGCCTGGGCAGTTTATGCAATATATAATAGGAAACATATTAGTCTAAAATTTATTTGTTCAATTTAATGTATGATATAAAAATTCAATCCGCAAGTATATATTAAAAATAAGTAAAATATAATTTTTGGGCAAGTAAATAGTATTGATGTGATTTATTTAAACTTTATAATATGATGCAAAGCTTCTCAAGTACCATGGGAATTTGTTAAAAATGTGACCAATTTTGACAACAAACTAAGTGCCTGTGATGTATTTGGTGACAATGACCGATTACTTGTATTGAAAGTTGATTTAGAATAGTCTCAAATATGCCAAGACATCTTTAGTTATTACAGAAAGTTTGTTTTGTTTTATATTTGTGTGTGCGATTTGGTTTTTTACTTAGCTTTAACCGAAAATATAGTCTAGATAAAAATTAAATTGCAAACAAATTGTGCATATGTCAAATCGTTATTTGTGATTCGGGTTTGTTTTGTTTGGGCAATATGAAAGTGTTTTTGTTTAGCACTACCACAAGCATATCCCTTGTGCTTGTCTACAGATTCATATCACACAACCCAACTAGTTTCTTGGCTTGTTGATGTCTCAATTTGCAATATGTGACACTGACTCTCCCTTGTTAGAGATTAGTGGGGAAGTTTGTCCTCAATGCCTCTATAAATGGGTTTTTCTCTATCCTCTAACTATTTACATTCAGTAATTTGCCTTAATTTGTTTTTGCTTGTAGTCAACTTATTTTGCTTGAAAGTTTTTCACTTACCTTTTTAGTTCATATTTTTGCATAGTAAGACTGAAAATGAATTAGTTTGTATCATCACCCATCCCCTCTTAGGTGGTTGACAGTTCTTGGGACAGCAAATGCTTGTTTGACATACCAAGACTAAAAGTGAATTAGTTTGTAGAATCACCCATCCCCTTCTTAGGCAGTTATCCATTCTTAGGACCACGAAAGCGTCATCTTCTAATAAAATTTTTGCAGTTGAGAATGTGATTATAAGGAAAGAATTTTTACTTGGGACTATTTCGTATGTGCTTTTGTTTTGTGTGTGTGTGTGTGCGAGAGAGAGAGAGAGAGAGAGAGACATGTGTGTGTGTGTGGGTGTTCCTTTCATAGGTGAATAGTTAAAGTTTTACAAGTGGGAAATATAGAAGAAACTCATAGCTCTAATTTAATTTCAAGGGAAGAAAAAGGGCTAATTAGAATTGGTATATTATAGATAAGTGAATTTATGTTTTTAATGACTGACTAGGGCTTTGTGGTTGTAGGCCATACTGGTGGGACAAGTTGGACAGAATCCATTACAAAAGATGCTGAGAAATGGGAGGGCGGTGACATTGACATCAGTGGGAACCGGTGGGATGAGGAACGAGCGAATACCATTTGCTAACGAAGAGCCAAGAGAGTATGCAGATCGTTGTATGGTTCAGTGGCATCGGGTTGTAGTCTATAATGAAAGGTTGGGTAGGATTGTGATGAAGCATGCCCAAGCTGGGTGAGCTCTCTTATCTGCATTCCTGAAATCACTTTTCTCATCATTCGAATTCTCTGATTTTCATATCCTTATTTATTGGATGTTGGCAATGATATATTCCATTTACAAAACATTGGAATACTGACGGCATTGGAAATGACTATGATATAGAATTTTAGCAGGTCTTATTTTTGATTCTTTTCTATGGGGTTGGAAGATTAAAATCTCATATTTTTATAGACAGCTTTGTGAGTGTAATTTGAAATGCAAAGAAACTCATATGACCATGGTTCTTGAAGTTGGTTCATTTTTTTAGACGTATTAAATAATTTTGATTCGAGTTGTTTGCAGGAAAAACGGCAAGGATGGTGAATAATTGTATTAGTATTTGTTGACATACTCACCAAGTGTTGTTTTTCAAATTTGTAGTGTTCTGAAATCTTTTTTATTGCAAAATCTCTGATTTGTAGTTGTTGAGGACTGGATCGAACTAATTCCTTAATATCAGGTCTTGTTATCCGCTCCCTTTATTTGTAGAATGTCCTAGAGTTTTCAAAATAATCCGAGTATAAAAAAGAATCTGATTGAAATAGGATACCCCATGAATTGATAGTTTTTTGTAGTTATGGCAATATAATTTGATAAAAATGAACTATTTCAACTAATATGCAACGGGAACTCCAAATGCATGCAAATAGCATATGCTAACTATAAATTATTTCAGTTGCAACTTACAAGCTGAGTTATGAATTAAAAATCTAGTGCCAAGAAAGGGCATCTTATTGCATGAGCCTTCCAAATTGTGACGTCTAGAAGGATCATTTGTATGTTTTTTTTTTTCCATGTATTACAGAGACGTTATTTCTTTAGAAACCTAGTCCCATTAATTTTAAGTAGGAAACCAAGAGTCGTAGCTCTCTTCCAATTCTTTCTTTTCTATTGCATTCCCCAAACCTATCCCATCGTTACAGCTTTAAGTTGCAGTTGGCACTTCAGAGTTCACCATTGCCAATAGTATGAAAGTTAAGCAGATTATTTTGGTAGAGCTTTGAGGTGAAAATTGTGAAGTTTAAAGAAATA
>JAOVVI020008168.1:0-14366 GCA_028571085.2 Nepenthes alata
AGATTTCATATAAAAAAGCAGTTCTATGGCCTGCGGTTGTCGGAAGGCAAGTTCAACCGGCTGGTGACGCAGATGTCAGCCCTTGATGAGGAGATCAAGGAGGAAGATAAAGCATTGGTGTTGTTGGCATCCTTGCCGACCTCGTACTATCATATCGTCACGACGTTGCTGTTCGGGAAGGACACGCTGAAGCTGGACGAGGTTATAGCTTCCTTGCTTATGAACGAGTCAAGGCGGAGGGAAAGCGGTGAGACCTCAAGCTCTCAATCAAAACTTCTTGTGGCGACCAGCAGTCAGGGACGAGGAAAATTGAGGGAAAGAGGCGGAGGTGGCAAAGAGGAAATGAGCAACAGCCGGAGCAAGCTTGAAGGGAGGAGTTGCTTTCTTTGTGGCAAGAAAGGCCACATAAAGAGGGATTGTCCGCAGAGAAGGCAGGACAAGGAGGGCAGAAGCAATTGTCAGGAGAAAAGGGATCAGGCTGTTGATCCGGAGACCATTGCTTTCTGTGGAGACCTCCTGGTGGTCCACGCAGGGGAAGCACGGAGCCGGTCATGCCAGGAGACGAGTTGGGTGATGGACAGTGGCGCCTCACACCATGCGACACCGAGGAAGTCCCACTTCATGAGTTACACGCCCGTTGGCCAAGGGGTGTTGAAGATGGGTAATGGTGGCTCATCTAGGGTTGTTGGCATAGGGGACATTTGCTTGAGGACAAGCAACGGCAACAAGCTCGTGCTGGAAGGCGTGTGCCATGCCCCAGATTTGAGGTTGAATGTGATTTCAACCGGGAAGCTTGATGAGAAAGGCTTCAGGACGACGTTTGGCGACGGCCAGTGAAAGCTCACCAAAGGCGCCTCAGTGATGGCAAGGGGAAGCAGGACATCAGGGCGGTATCTGATGAAGGCTTGCACTGTCAAGGAAAATGACAAGGTAATCAAATGGGGCATTGGTCAAGGTGGCAGGAGAGGACGGCCAAGGTGGAGTGCAAGGGAGAATGACAAGTCCGCGATAAAAGAGCTAAAAGGGAGTGGGATTGCTCCAAACTCAGTGGGGCGGAGGAAGGTATCATTCAGGCTTACGGAGGTCAACGCCGTGATCCTAGTTGAAGGGAAGCTGCCGGAAGGCAGGCGATGACGGTCGTCTGGTAAATACAAAGGTATCCCCCACAAACTAGTTTGTGGTCACTCCCTTGTGAATGATTTCAACAAACTAGTTTGTCATCGGGGCGTATTAGCCGGTCAACGTATGTTGACCGACTGGAAGGCGAAGGCGGTCAATGAAAGTTTGACCGGTGGACTGCTAGCTGGATCCGGTCAATAGGATGTTGACCGTCTGAGGGCTACAGGAGTGCTGTTGGAAGGCGGACGGGTAGCAAGGAGACGGTTAACAAGAAAGATTGACATGATGGCGGAGGGCGGTTAAGTTCTCCGGATAGCAGCAGCAGACGGTCAACAGGAGAGTTGACCGGATGGACAGGAAGCATTTACCAGTTGGTATTACTGGTATGGAATCAACCAAGGAACACCGGAGGGCTCTTGTGATAGCCAATGGGCGCAGACGGCCAGAGGACTTGGTTGCAGCAACGACTCTGGACGTCGTGGACAGCTGGCAACGAGTTGTTGGACAGCAGAGCAGGTGGCAGCCCTACTGTGCATGCGTCGTCTGTGTAGGAGGCATATTGCAGAGCAGGTGGCAGGTTGCAGAACAGGTGACAGACATTTGTCCACACTCAACCTGCCTATTGGTTGAAGGCTTCCGGGCAGACCACCATATATATGTATGAGTGAAGCTGTGAGCTGTGCATCAGAGTAGCACAGAGGTGTGAGAGTGTTGAGAAAAGGAGTTGTGAAGGAACAAGAGAGGAGTGCACCACCAGTGAGAAAGGAGAAGAAAGAAAAACAGAGAGTAAAAGAGTGGAGTGTTTCCCGTTTACTCCGGTGAGGTTTTTCTTTGTTATTCTCGGGTGTGTAGCGGATACTCCATCTTGGAGGTTTGTAACATATTTTCACACAGTAGATTTGCTGTCGACTCTGCCCCGTGGTTTTCCCTTAGTTTTAGGGTTTCCACGTAAATCTGTGTGTGCTTCTTCCTCTTTCCTTGCACTGTTTATCATTCTGTCGGGACGACGTCCGGCTAAAAGCCAACACATAGAGTGCAAATATTTCTTCCCTCCTATCAGCACAGTGCCAAGCTACTTATATACAGAAAGACTAGTTGTCGTGATCCAATAACTAAAAGCAAAACAAACATAACAGAAAATAAAAAATGAAGGGCACGAGGTTGAGTTGGTAGCAGTGGACTGATGTGGCCGCGACGGTTCTACGGTTGAATCGATGTGCCTGTAACATAGTGATTATGAGAATCAAAATTCTACAGTGGGCTAAGGACACTATATTGGCCGACAAGCTTCAAACTCAGTATAAGTTAGTCTCGTGAGTTTGAGTACACAATTCATGTTCGTATTTCATGAAACCTTAATTATAAAAATAGTAAAATCTCTTATCCTTTGTCCACTGTATTTTCTCTCCAAGATTTTTTCATATAAATCTAGTATTTTATTATACAATTATTTATTATTGTTGTAGAAATATGACAAGAGAGATAAAAAAAAGATATTTGTGCCCCCTGTGTACATGTAATTTTATAATGTGTCATTTTTTATAGGAAGATGAGACAGCCTAAATTAAGAAAGTTATAATAATAATAATTATCCAAATAACTTAAATTAGAATATATCAATTCTCTAATTTAGGAAGTATATTATATATCCTAATAAATATAAATAATTTAAATTAGAAAATATTCAATCTCTAATTTAGATATGACATTATATAATATCTTAATATCCCTCTTTAAACTTAAAACGGTGTTGAAGATACTAACTTGAGTTTTAAAAACAAATCAAGATGACGACTAGACAAATAAGATTTTATAAAAATATCAACCAATTGATCAGCCGAAAAAAATGGAATAAACAAAAGATGCCCTCCTTAAGGTGATGATGTACAAAATAACAGTCGATCTTGATGTGCTTTGTGCCTTCATAAAATATATCGGTGCAACCAATCTAGATAACATTATGGTTGTCACAATAAAGAGAGTGCCGCTGGATTTGCATCTATATTTTTAATTAATGAAGTGCAGTTTGTTTTTTTTTTTTGGTAAAAGTGAGGATAGGGAGATATATCACTGAACCCGGCTGAGTTTAGTTTTTCATTTTTAAGCAATCCTATCAAGCCCATGCTTTAACCCCATTTCTTGTTGAGAAAACCTACACATGAGAAGATATGACTCACACGAACTCGGCAGAGACACCCTCCTTGTTAGCATTTGCTGGGAGTGGCCACACAACTTGGTACGGTCCTTGGAAAATTTCTCTCCTGTGATAAGTCACAAGCAAATCATTTGAGCAGCTTCCTACTTTCCACCACTTCATCGAGCGTTTCCCTTTCACAGTTAAGCTGCAAGAATGCAGAATGATGCGTAACCGCCAAGCAAAAGTAATGAAAAGTAAACAAAGGCATAAATCTCAGTGACAGCTTCTGACCTTGTGTCATTGATCTCCACACTGATGTTGCTGATATTAACACCAGGAAGTTCAACTGTCAGTATATAACTATTTCCTGATTCCGCAACATTCATGCTGGGAGACCATTTAGTTCCTGCAAGACATGACGAGTAGCGATTCTGTTTTGTTATAATTTAAAGCATCAAATGCATCAAATCTTATAAACTACACATCCGGGCTCAGTCATCTCTTGCCATTTTACACACTCTAGGAGCATCCTCTAAATGGAGGGCCATCAAATTATTCCTAACTACAACCCCGTCTCTGGACGTTTACCCCTTCCCCTCCCATATCCTCTAAGCTCACCCAAGTTACTCATTATTAACATTGCAAGTGTCCAAAGCATCTCCACCAACCTTCTTGGATCATCTCTTGTGCAAGTGCTATTTCTAGTTACTGAGAATGTGTTCGTTTAGTATCATTACAATTACAATACAGCCACTCAACTAGCTAGCTTCTCCTAGACACATTATCGCAATGTATATTGTTAGTTACCCAACATGATGTTTGTGCAGTACCGGTAGTGCTACAACCATCACATAAGACTTATCTTTTAATTTAGTCGTATTCAACAATCACATAACAAACTTGATATATCACATTTACCTGCCCTATGTTAATCCTGAGCCAGACATCTCCATAAATTTCCCTTTCTACTATAAAGATTGAGCTAGACATCCTCACTGGCTTTGGGAAGAGAAATTTTCTTTTTCACAGTGGGAGAAGGCTGCCCCCTTCGTGTATAATATTCCGATGGATGGTAAAACAAAGATTGATCCAAGCATGTAGAACAGTACAATCTACAATTCAAGCAACTTCTTGATCATCAAGTTACACTTCTCATTTGTCATCTTACTAGAATTAATGGCATCTGTGCTTTCTGTTCTCTCCATAATTCAACTTATATTTAGTAAGTTCATCCATACTGCAGCAAAAAAAATAAATTCATCCAAACTAAAGTGAAAGTCAAGAACTTCAGTAGTTACCCAGCAATTCTAGAACTTACAGGCACAAAACAAATATATTTTCTGATGCCACCATCTCATGTCTCAACTTTTGTGCAATCACTCTTCCGAGAGTTTCATTTGTGACTCATGTGCTAATTCAAGCACTGCTTTGCATATCATGACCTATCTCTACAACTGGAAACACTACCATAGCTTAAACGATGACAGCAATCCCCGGTCTGTTCTACTGCACTTCATAATCAGTCTACATCTAACACTCACCAATCACTCATCATGGGCATCTTGTGCACTCGGGTGCTTTTTATATTTCTATCTTTTTATAAGATTTCCCTTCTGAGACCATGGAAATAATGCAAAGGAAATCTGCTTAGTGTCTGTTTATAGTGCAGAACTATGTACCGTGTGTCTGAGAAGCAAGCATTTTCACGCTGGACCTGATCTGCGGCTCTCCACTGGTTAATTTTTCAGGCTGGGCAAACTTAGGTGGTTCAGGTAGTGATAACACATAATTTTGACCTGCACGTTCGCCCACATTGAGATGAGGCAAGTTGTGTTCTAATGTTGCAGGTCTGGCAAACATTGGTGCTTCAGGAGCATTTGGCACATCCTTATTCAAGTAATTAAAGCAGGTACTTCCAAGCTGAGCTGATTTGCTCTGGAATAAACAATTGAAAATCAATAAAAAGAGAGAGAGACATTATTTCTGTTGACAAAATTAGATTCCTGAAAACCACTTATTATATAGAGCAAGAACATGCCAGAGAAGATTTAGCACCTCTTCAACTGAAGCCTGCCTCATAAAGCAACCTTGTGACGTAGACCCTTGCTGTGCAAAATAAGTTCTATTATCAAACCTTCTCATTGGAGTACTCAAACCACTGCTGCAATTCTGGGGGAAGAAATAATTATAGTACAAAGCATGAGCCCTTATGAGTAAGAATAGTCACTGAGGCAACCTAGGTGCACATATAGAGCTTAGTTACATATCTATTCCATCATTAACTCAAAAATCTAAACTATCAAATAGTAGCATGTACAGACTCATAAAACTACCACAACTACTTTTAACTTTTTCCAGGTATGACTTCTTGACTTGCACGTTGTCTACCAGAGTACGGTATGAACGCCAATCATATGGATATGCGCAATTGTGTGTCTTTCATGTCAGGCATAGTTTTAAATTGGTTAGAAAAAAGATTCAAATGCAAGCAACAAACCAAGAGACATGACTTAATGAAAAGTATCAACTGCATATAATAAGAAATAGCATAGCATGCGTTACCTATTGGGATTTTCTGGTAACAAAAACACACAATAAACGAACCCCCGAATCTCCCATAAATCATGAGCCATCAAGCACCATAAGAGAATAATGAACCACATTATGTAACCAAGCATACACAAATTGTACGATAAAATTTAACGTAGAAAACCATTTTTAATCAAGGAAAAAATACGAAACGAATGCATAATAAATCTACTATAATAGTAGGGTCCAATTATAAATATAACCCCCTCCGAGACCCTTCATTACATTGTAAAAATAATGGTTGAACTTAACCCTAATGGACCTCGCAACCAAAAACAAAAGAACACAACAATAAAATATGCAACTAAGGCAGAAATGCATCCTAGAAATAAACTAGAATTATATATCCTAATTTGATGAAGAATAGAACTTATATCAAATCTCAACCGGATGCCTAACCCTTCCTCCTCTCTCTTTTCTCTCTTCTCTCTCTTCATTCAGCCCCATTGCATTGAAAATGATCTCTCATTTGACCTAAAAATTGCACAGGATTTTAATACCCAACACTGACGTTCGGACACCAGATGCAAGAAACTGAAATTGGCACATGTGCATCCTTGCACGCATACCTGTGTCGCCCATTCTATTTACCTATGCATGAGTGCCACCTAGTCACGTGCAAACGGCACTCATCCTGTCCATTGGTCCAACTTTTGCTCAAATAAATCTCGCACAAACCTCTAATAAATTTTGCCGCCCGAACGACCCTCGTACAAATATTATACGGCCCTCGTGTGACATCTCCACTCAAGCAAGATTCGGGCGAACATCGTATATTCTCCCAATGACTCGTCTATTAAGCGTGAAACTCATAGAGGAATAATACAAAATCCAACGTCACTGATAGCGGTACGTCCGACGATTGATACAAACGAAAGCATCAAACGAACACTTCAAATACTCGCTGAATAAAAGCGAAAATGGAGGACAGAAAAGATACAAACGAAAGCAACAAACCAAGAGACATGACTTAATAAAAAGTATCAACTCCTCCAAAGGTAGTCTTCCTTAAGGGAGATATTCACGAGTCATCAAGTCGATCAGGCACTAGATGGAACACTTGAAAGACTCGCATAATAAAAGCGGAAATGAAGAATTAATTACCAAAGTGAACAATCGAGTGGCGCCGGCAGGCAAATCGTCGCCCCTAGCAAAGTGGGCAGCAAGGGTGTTGATTCTACGCCTCATCGCCTGACTCTCCATTGTTTTCTTCCTTCAAGCTCGAGAAATACGCTTCTGGAAGAGAAAATTCTAAGTACCAAACACCGAAACGTCGGCGAGTTGAGAAGAGTGATTGAGTTAGAGAGTGTTTTGTTGGATCATTGCGAAGATCTCGTGTTTGCAAGGAGCGAGAAAATATCTTCCTTTCGACTTGGATAGGATCGATGGATTTGTAACTTTGGCGGTTAGTTCCGATATTTTAGTTTGTTTTGGGGATTAGGGAATATTAAAAAAATATATACCGTAGAACTTTAAAATCGTTATTTATCATTTGTTTATAGCTATATGTAAAAATATAGTCTAAAGTTATTATCAATCGGCTTGAGTTTACTGAAAAAATAAAGCTTGATAGCTTTTAACAAAGATTAGCCACTAAAATGGGCATATTCTGTTGAAAATAAAGTAAAATGAGTAAAACCTTTTGAAGTAAATATAAATGGGGAGGCCTCTAAAAAGGTAAAAAGTCCTCCAGTGAATTAAGATTTAATACATTCTTGAATTCAAATTTTAAATAGATTTGGACTGATCTGCTTATCCTGATTTCGGCTTCGTTTCTTGAGTTAGGATCCTACATACCACTAAAACGAATAGGAGGTCAGTGTGTCGGCAAAAAGTCATCACACCGAAAATACTTTGACTTTCAAGTTAATAAACGGCTTTCTAAATATTAGAAGGTTATTAAAACTGAGAATTGAAAGAGAAAGCGAGAGAAAGAGTATGTGGATCTCCATATGTAAGAGAAGCAAAGCCTTCATCTTAGATCTGAATGGTGGTGAGGCAGTAAACGGCTATCAACTGCGTGGACTCCTGCTGTGGAGCCAGTAATGGAGCTTGATCCTCCAACAGCCGCTCCGAAGGCTACCGTTAAGGTGCCTGCAACTGCTATGGATGACACTAACAAGCTGCCGAAGCACGTCTTGGAGGAAGCTGCCACTAGCTTAGCTTGACAGGATGCTCCTGGTTCACCGTCACGTGGGCCAAGTCTAGAGGCCAGGCCTCAGAGGCCTATGAGGAGATTTTGTGATGTATGATTATTGTGATGGCTTCCGCATACTTTCTCCTTTCACATATTTATAACTTATACTTTATTTTTCTCTTGTGCAGTCGAGAAAATTGATTTCTGCCATCTCCAATGATGTGGCACAGTGCGACTAGGACAAGCGAATCAACCCAAATCTGTTCGAAATTCAGATCTAACAACGCATCGAGACTAAATAGAGGTAGAGGACTATAAAAATTTTGTTGACTTTATCATAAATCTTGATTCCACTAAGCTTAAGGACATAAAATAATGAAAATCAGTTCAAGTTTTACTTCAAATGTTTCAAGTTTAAATGGGAGATGACTCTCTAATGGTTTTATTTATTTTTATTTGACATTTGAATTAATATAAACTTATATAGAAAAAAAAGAGTTACTCAAACAACGATGAATTTGTACAAATATAATATTTTAAAATCAAGTTAAGTGCTTTTTCTTATATAATAATTCTACCAATCATGTATTAAGTAGGACTCTTCGTTTATTTTTTACATATTTAACATTAAATAATATTAATAATATAAACATTATTTTTAATATTTTTTAAATTTTAAAATCTTATTTATTACATAAAAATCTAATAAATGAATATGATAATGCAGTGTCCTCCAACACCCTCCAAGCTCTCTCCCCATTTCACCAAACCGTACTAATTACTAATTACTAATTAGTAATTAGTAATCATGTCCAGTTTACACAAAGCAAATTGAGTGGAGTATAAAACATATTTTGAATTTAATTCTTTTTAACAAGTCTAATTCAAACAATATATTCTTAGTTTAAATTCGATCTGTTAAAAAGATTATAAATTTAATTTTGATTTTAATTTAATTTATTTATACATAAATAAATTATTATTAGCCCAAAAAAATATTTACGAGTTAATCAAAAGTACTAAATTATAGCCTATTTTTATATATTTTTTTAAAAGAATAATATTAAAAGGGATTTTTATTTTTTCGCTTATCAGTTTGATTATATTTTTAAATTTTTAATATTTTTATTTTTAAGATTATTTTTATTTTATATAAGTTATAGGTGGAACTAATTACATGTTGAGATGTGTCTAGGATACATGTGATATAAAAAATTTAAAAATTTCAAAATGATTGATAATTTTTAAATTTTTATATTGTAGTTCTGGTAAAAAAAAAATTATATAAAAAGACAGAATTAAATGAGAAATAACGACTGAAATTTCAAAATAAGATAAATTGAGAATATTACTAATTTTCTTTTAATGAAAAAGGAATACAAAACGAAAACCGGAGTGGTGGACGGCTAATCGACGCTAGGAGCGCTGCCCTCGCAGTGCCTCCGCTTCCGGTTCCAGAAATCGCGAAGAGAGAGCAGATTGGTGATGTTGAAGCTCAGGAGCTCGTTTAATCGGGCGCCGTCTCTAACACGAGAAATTCTGAGCTCTTGGGGTCGAGGATTTCTCAAAGATGGAGATAATTTCTTTTCTGCTGATTCTATCTATCCTTTGCAAACGACCTCCGTCCGCTTTATCGACATCCACCAGGTTCGTTCTCACACACGCAGAGAATGTTTATTAGTAGTATTTGATTTCTGATTTGTGTGACATCATTTGATTTCGTTTCAGCTGGGAAACAAAGAAGCAATCGAGAAAGAACGCGCTCGATTGTACGGATCTCTCTCTCTCTCTCTCTCACCAGTCCCTTGTATCTACATTACAGAGACAGCACTTTATTGCTCAGAACAAATTTTTTAGATGAGACCTTGATTTTTCGTTGTGTTATTTTGATGGCGTACCAAATTTTAATGTATTTCTAGGGCAGATGAGATGAGTAGGGGTTACTTCGCTGACATGTCTGATCTCAAAAAACACGGCGGTAAGGTAATTCCTTTGTTGATCAAGAGCTACATTAGGTACTAATTTTGTTTCATAACGTAAGTCTTGATGCTGTCTCTGATCAAATTACCTTGAAAGGGGTAGAAGTTCTTTATTGATCTGCCGTTTGATGTTTGTATTGTGTATGGATAGATTGCAATGGCAAATAAGACAGTAATTCCAGCTGCCGTAGCAGTTAAGTTTCCAGCGGTGGAAGTTAATTATACGGATGGTAGAAGTATGAAGCTGCCTGTTGGTTCAGAGGGGAATGTGGGTGATGCCTGCAAGACTGATGCGCCGAAAGTCACTTTGCTCGGCGTGTCATTTCGGGCTAGTTCTCAGGTTTGAAGTTTGCATGTAGTTATTTTTTTGATGTTTTTGGTAGATATGTCTTCATATGGTAATTTCACTTGCAATGACTATTTGTATACGGGGCTGGTGCTACTAACAAAATGTGTTTATTTTGGACAGCTTCAATATTTTTTGGTGCTCGCCATGTCTACAATTCGATTATCACACATCTTACCATAAGCACATATTCTTCATCTGTGCACCTCAAGTAAACTATAGAGCTTTTTGCTCTGATGATGTATAGAATCCATTCCTAGTGTTAGTTTTGCCCCTCTGAGATGTAGACAATTCGTAAGAGTGGGCTGTATTAATATCTTTTTGCTTTGATGATGTACAGTATCCATTCCTAGTGTTAGTTTTGCCCCTCTGAGATGTAGACAATTCGTAAGAGTGGGTTGTATTAATATCTTGAAGAATTCTCTCTCCTTTTCAAAAAGTTTGTCTAGCATTCTGTAAAATGTTTGTCCTTCTTCAAGAAAAATTTCCCCTATATTGCTCTTCTTTACCACATTATGCTTATCACTTGAATGTGACGATAATGACTCATCCTAATAATTGGTGCAATGTATAATGAAAGAATCTTTTTACGGAGGGAGCATTCTCCTGCGACTTAACTCTTCCTTCTATGTGCTTTGTTTCATTCAATGGCTTTTTTCCAGGAACAATGTAGGGGGCAGTGCAGAGTCCATGCTTTGATGTGCTTGACTCTTGCATACGGTTACTGATGCTTAATCTCATTTTTCTAGCTTGTAAAGAGAAGGCTTTGTAAATGAATATGCTTGTATTTATTGGGACTTCAAGAGCATGTTAGTCGACCTCTGTTGTGTTTGTCTCACTAGTTGCTGATGTTTATTTGACAGCCTATGATTGATTCTTGGAGCAGACCTTTCATTGATGTGTTCCGGGATTCCAGGAATGTCCAGATTTATGAGGTACAAAATGATTTAGTTTGTTAATTGATAGCCATGATTGCAACTTTAATACACATAAAAAAATTACTTATTTAGATGCCTAAACATACTCATAACCATTAACATGCGTATATTGTAAAAATAAAATATATAAATGGAGAGGATATAATATAGCAAAGAGAAACACTTCAACAATTTATATACTAATAAAATTCTATGGACTTTAAGTCCCAAACTAAAAATCCACTATATAAAAGGAGTCAACTTATAGACCGACGAGCTGACATGTTAGACCATCTAGCTGACTAATTCCGGATACATGATTATCTAAAGTTCTCTTTAAATTTGCAAACCTGTAGCTGTCCGGACTCCTTCTGGTCTCTCCAAGTAAATATTTGATTAATCAAACTCCCCTATCCCAAGCACACCTCAAATTTGCGCATGAGCCAAACACCGGAATTCCATAATTTGTAGGCTAACAAATGTAAGGTTCAAAATCAAAATATGTGAGAGATCTTAAAACAATAAGGTTCTCTTCTCAAACAATGAAGAAGGATCTCTTAAGAAATGGGTGGTTCTCTTAATCATACGATTGTGCACTTAGGTGCTCTAAAGAAGGCTCACTTTTATTTCAATTCAAATCTTGTGCACTCTCCCAAGTTGAGGGAGGTCTTGTCTTCTAAAATCTTGGAAAAACCTTCTGTCAAAGTAGCTTCAAGTAGTGAAAAGTTGACATGAATTGCATCTCGCTTGAGCTGCTATTTTGCTGTTGTTTTGCAACTTGCCTCTAGAAATGTCACTAAACACAGACTACTTAAGCGACTAATTTGTAGTACACCTTTGAAAATTTCATCACTCAAGCCACTTAAACAGCTAACTCGTGGCATGCTTCAAAACCAACTTTACTTAGGCTAACAACTAGCTTTTATCTAGTATCAAGACATAAAGCTTAAGCCAACAGTTGGTATCTATCTTGTACCAGTATATAAAATAGTTGAACGATTATCAAGCTTTTTTCAAACACAAAATACATAATAAAATAAAATAGCAGAGTCAATGTACAAACTAAAAATAGACCTAACAATCCGACCCTTTAGCAATTTCATGACACAACACTTTTCAACATGCTTTGTAAAAAATAAAGATTTTGATAGCTAACTAATCAAAATCTCGAGACATTCTAAACTCTCACAGTTGAAGACATAATCCCGCATAGGTAATAAATTCAACATAACCATGTGAAGTAGAGAGTGATATAGTAGTAAAATAAAGGTTAGACTACCAAAAATAAAATTTCTAACATGTACATGATATATGTGAACTAGCATCATCACATATCTCCCCATAAAGTAAATAAATAAATAATGTAACTTCCCCTTAACCATAACCCTTCTCCAAGCAAAATACATGTCATCCCTTAATCAATACTCATCACTTCCCCGTAATTATTATACAGCTCTCCTCTTTTTCGTCACAAAATAACAAAGGACAACTCAAAGAAAAGCTACTAAAAAATTAAATAGGGAGAATGTAGTCACAACAAAAGCATAGTAACATTAATTGTGATGCCGCAAGCCCGACTGACCCAACCTGGCCTGGACTGACCATGCGGAAATCCAAAATAATAAATAATCTCATAAATGCATCACTAAATAAAATATAATAATTAAATTTCTCATAAATAATTTACTAGAGACAATAAATGTCTACACATTATAATACTGGGAATGTAGACCTGATAACATAATAAAATAAAATCTTGACCAATGGATCTAACTCTGGAGTTTTCCGTTACGAGCTTCTAATTCCAAGATCGTATCTATCCCGAAATTCTTCAATAACAGTACGATCTCTTCTAACCTGTCATAAACTTTTACTCTAGAGTCAACAAAATATAAGGGTAAGCTAAATACCCAATAAGTAAATAAATTAATAAAATAATAGAATGCAATATAACGTCTTGAATAATAACAATAGCATAATAATTATATAAGAGAAATCGACAATTATCCGAGATTTAATAACCCGTTGTATCCATGAAGGCCATATGACAACAAATCATTAGAGATGCAAATTAGATTACACCGAATTCAAGTATCAACAACGGTATAGGTTCCATCAAACCCATCACAAAAGAGGTCTCATTTATATGAGATATCACAAAAGTGCCATCGGATCTTATATATCACTGTAAACCAAAAATCCACACACCTGCCTCCAATGGCTAGGTAATCCTTAAGGTACCGGTGCTCGCAAGTTTGACAAGCCATCCTATGGTTTCATGACACTTGCCAGTCGTAGTGTACACGTACCGTATCCAATCCATATGAATAATATTCCCGTTACCCCGTCGTGTAACTCGCACGTATTCCGTGATCCTTTGATCCACGAAGTCAAACCCAACACCACCTTAGTACGATATCTATTGATATTTCACGCAATAGATTCACAGGATTATAAGCATCCCTCCAAATGACCTCAATCTCTGAAACATGGATTTAGTATCGAAAAAGTGTAGACCACACTAAGGTATTATAACTTCCTATTTGACTCGATACCTTAGTGTTTTTATATTTTCTTTTCAACTTAGCCATATAGTGCTAAGAAAATCCACACACACCAACAATGTTAACGCAAAGAATTATTTATCGCAGGAATGAGAGAAAGTTTGAGGAAGATTCAAATATTCGATCAAATGCCATAATATGCAATTACATCCATATGTACGCATACCCTTATGCTTATATATATATATATATATATATATATATGCTGCCAACACATCAGTACATATCAACACATTTATACATACATCTATATGCACACATACATACTGTAGCAGCCTGTATATATATATATATTCACCCAAGAAAATTTTGCCGCATAAACAGAGTACTCGGCTCTGTTCTCTCACCCATTTCCGACTTCCCACATGAAATCATTATCTTGTCAAGCCTCTGATTTGCGTAAACCCTTCGGTTCACTGTACCAAAATTGGGTGACCTACACAGAGCATCGATCTTTGTTTCCCTTCCATCTTGATTTGCACTGAGACCACGAGAAATCCATGTTGGGTCACTCCCGAGTGGCATGAATGTCCGCGGACTCCATTGGAGAAATGGACGAGGACGTTGATGATTGGTCT
>JAOVVI020008169.1:0-14366 GCA_028571085.2 Nepenthes alata
AGAGTCAACGCCTACGATTATAGGCTCCTCAAAAAGGTCCGAGCGCCCGCTCGGACATGATGCTTTAAAGAGTCCTCATCCATTTCTCACAAACGGAGTCCGAGGACTTCTCAGCCGATCATCAAAAGTCCTCGTCCATTTTCCAATGGAGTCCGCAGACACAATGCCACTCGGGAGTGACCCCAACAGATATTTCTCTCGGATCTCATCCTCCTTCTCCCAAGTAGCCTCCTCCAAAACGTGATTCCTCCATAAAATCTTGACTAAAGGAATCGTCTTCGTCCGAAACACTTGGTCTCTCAGTCCAGAATCTACACGGGTTCCTCAACATATGACAAATCTTTAATGATCGATAGGGGTGCATAGTTGATAATATGAGTAGGATCATAAACATACTTTCGAAGTATTGACACATAGAAAATGTCGTGCACCTCTTCCAAAATTGGTGGCAAAGCCAAACAGTAGGCCACCTCTCTCACTTTATCCAAAATCTTTTACGAGCCAATAAACCTCGACTTCAGCTTCCCTTTGAGCCCAAATCTGGATATGCCCTTCGATGGTGATACCTTTGAGAACACAAGGTCTCCAACTTCAAATTTCAACTCCGATGTCCTCCAATCGACATAACTAAACTGCTGATTTTGGACCACTTTTAGTTTCTCATGGATCAGTCTGATCTTCCCGGACGTCTCCATAAAAATCTCCGGCCTCATAAGTCGTCTATCGCTGGCCTCTTCCCAATGAATCAGAGAACATCACTTTCTTCCATACAATGCTTCGAAGGGGGCCAACCCAAAACTTGCCTGATAACTGTTATTATATACGAACTCAGCCAAAACTAAGTGATCATCCCAATTGCCATTCAGCTCGATTACCGTAGCCCTTAACTTGTCCTCCAGAATCTAAATAGTCCGTTCAGATTATTGATCCATCTGCGGGTGATAAGCCATGCTGAACGTCAAATCCATGCCAAGATCTCCGACTGGACACTGACATGTGACAAAATCATCAGATTTTCTTGAGTATGCCTCTGAATATTGCAATGCTTCATGCATTCTAACATCTCGATCTCCTTAATCTTCAAATGAGCTCCGAAACGTGCTTGACGACTCAAAGCATCTGCTACCACATTACCCTTTCCCGACTGATACTGGATTTCACAATCGAAATCCTTTAGATAATTCATCCATCTTCTTTGCCTCATGTTCAACTCTTTCTGAAAAACGAGATATTTTAGGCCCTTGTGGTCTGAATATACCAAGAAATTCTCCCCATACAAATAATGCCTCCCGATTTTCAAAGTGAAGATTACTGCCACAAGCTCCAAATCGTGCGTCGGGTAGTTCTTCACGTGGATCTTCAATTCCCTCGATCCATAGGCTATCACTTTCCCTTGCTACATTAGGACACAGCCCAAACCTGTCTTGCTCACATCACAATAAACTTCGAACCGACCAAAACCTTCCAGAATCATTAGGATCGGGGTGGATGTCAATCGATCCTTCAACTCCTGGAAACTTTGTTCACAATCGTCTGTCCAGATAAACTTAACATCCTTCCTCATTAAGCGGACCAATGGCAAAGGAATCCTAGAGAAATTTCCCACAAACCTCCGATAATAACCTACCATTCCAAGAAAACTTCGGACCACGATCACTAATGACAGCTGGCTCCAATTAACAACAGCCTCAATATTCTTTGGGTCCATAGATATGCCCCCATTCGAAATAATATGATCTAAAAAGGCAACTTCCTCCGGCCAAAACTCACACTTCTTTAATTTGGAATACAATTTCTCCTCCCGAAGTGTCTAGAGTGCAATCCTCAAATGCATGGCATGCTCATCATAATTTTTCAAATAGATCAATATATCGTCAATAAATACCACCATAAATTTATCTAAGTAGGGTCGAAAAATCGGGTTCATCAAGTCTATAAAAGTAGCCAGTGCATTCGACAACCCAAATGGTAAACTAGAAATTCATAATGCCCGTACCTCATCCAAAAGGCTGTCATAGCTACATCCTCTTTGTTGATCCTCAATTGATGATACCTCGAACGGAGATCGATCTTTCAAAACACTTGTACCCCTTACAACTTATCAAATGGTCATCAATTCTTGGCAAAGTATACTTATTTTTAATATTGATCATGTTGAGCTCCCGGTAATCGATATAATGCCGCAACAATCCATCCTTCTTCTTGACGAATAGCATTAGGGCACCCCAAGGAGACACGCTCGGCCGAATAAATCCCATGTCATGAAGTTCCTACAGCTGCTACTTAAATTCCTTCAGTTCGGCAGGCGCCATTCCATACGGTGCCTTTGAAACTGGTGTTGATTTGGGGACAAACTCAATCTCAATCTCAATTTCCTGATTGGGTGACAAATCAGGCAATTCCTTGGAAAATGCATCTTCAAACTCATTGACTACCGGGATATCCTTGGCCGGCACACTATCACCCCAAATCATGCAAGAAGAAGCCAAATAGGCTTGATATCCATAATCCATCAAATGACGGGCGTGCAAAATCGAAATAAAATTTGGTGGTTACTTCTGCACCATGGCTTGGAAGTCATACTGAAATAACAAAATGGACTTGCTTATGGAAGCAATCCACACAGGCATGATAACTCACCAGCCATTCCATGCCCAAGATCACATTAAAATCGTGCATTTCAAGCAAAATCAAGTCCACCATCAGCTGCAATCCATGAATCCAAACTTCGCACCTCGGATGGAAGATATCCGTGATACCGACAATATCGAGAGTATGGAATCAACCATAACATGATCCAAGATCCTCGGATGGGACAATAAAGTACTTGCAAAACTTGAGGATACAAAAGAATGGGTCAAACTCGAATCCAGAAGAACATCTGTAGGAGTACCAAAGATGATAATAGCAATTTCTACTACATTTGGAGACGCCTCCGCATCCCTAGCCATAACTGCGAAGGCCTTCCCTGGAACAATCGGCCCCCTTGGAATACGGTATCTTTAGCCATGTGACCGATCTTGCCGCAATTAAAACATGCTTCCATCCGCTGATAGCATGGCTTTTTTCCGTAGGACCTTTCGTAATAATTACAAACATCATCAGTCGCCGGCGGACTCAGTGCTGCTGTCGTCACCGGATACTTTGCCTTCCTCTTTTCTTTGTCTTCGGGCTTTGTCTTGCTCGAAGACTCTCCAAATCCCGAACCTTGACACATGGCCAAACTTCATCAGTTTTCAAACTTCTTTGCAAAATACTACCGCTGCTCTAACTCTCTCTTAAAAATGAGAGCCCGGTCTAATATCTCTTCATAATCTCACAACTTGTGCGTAACCAACTGCCTCATGATATCGTCCCTCAGCCTGGATTGAAACTTCCTGGCCAGATCATCCACTATCTGCGGGGAGTGCCGGGACAACTCTATGAATTTTGCCGTATACTCTACCACGGTCAGATTCCCTTGCCGAAGACGTGAAAACTCGTTTTCCTTCTGTTCTTGTAGGCTGGTAAAAAAATACTGCTCAAAGAATTCTTCATTGAACTTTTTCCACGTTATTTGATTCTTAGGGACTCTCATGGCTCCTTTCTGTACTGTCCACCAATGATCAGTCTTGCCCTCCAATTTATACATGGTGAAAATCACTTTGTCTTCTTCTAAACAACGAATAACAACAACAATTTTCTCCATTCTTCTGATCCATGCCTCCACTTTAGCCGGGTTTGGATCTCCTGAAAACTTTGATGCCCTTTCGTTATTGAACCGGTCGTACGCTGTAACTCCCTGATTTACTGGAGCTAAGGTTGGAGTTAGAGCTGGAACTGGTGTTGGGGCAGGCATAGGTTGGCGATGACCCTGAGCCATTTTTTTCATGATGTCAGCCGTTCATCCCGTAATGTGCAGATATTCTTCCTCCCGATTTGGTCGAGATTTAGCTATGAAACTTCTTCCTCGACTTGACATCCTGAATCCTTATTATTATACATTAACAATAGGGTTAGACTTCCGCACCAAGCTTAACAAAACTACTTAAAGAGGGAGTTCAATCAGTACTTCAAATCTAATCTAGTCAACCTAGCCCTCAACTATGGTCATTTGACTCAAATCCTAAGGCATCTCTCGAACCAACATTTCTATCTAATACCAACTGTAACGTACCATATTATCAACCAAAAATCTGGTAGAGTCCTAATTGTAATACAGACGTCGGTCTAATATAAAACCTGTAATCATCCTGTATAATATACATGAATCCACACAAACAAAAACACATGATCCATAAAAAATTTTACAAACATCTACAACACCAATATAAGACCACGGGCGCCAAGTTGGAATAGAGAGATGCCTCTAAGCCTCATAGTACCCTTCAATAAACCTGCAGAAGCAAACTAAAAATCTAAAATTCTACATTCCAACAATGTGTTACACTACTGCTGAAATAATATCAAAAGGGCAAAATATAAAGATATACAATCTTTCTATTCCCAAAAAAATCATCAACTAAGCTAAAAGTATAAAATATAGTTTTTTCAAGGTATAAAATACATCATCTCTATGCCTAAACTAGGTGCTGATCCTCTACTCCTTCTCGTCAGATAGGAATTTGTTTTGATCATCTGAATAGGGGACAAAACAGTAAGAGGTGAGCCTAAACTCAATAAGGCACAACATAGCAAAGGGCATACAATATTTTTTTTAAAAAAACATGATACTGTGTATAAGAAAGAGATAACGGTGTAAGAGTGATCATGCATCATGAACATAAAAAGAATATGCTTTTGTAAAAAAATTTTTAAAGTTTCTTCGGTTCCTTTTTTTTCTATTCTTAATTATTAATTCGTACTAAAATCTAATTTCGTTGAAGGATCGGCACCAATAGGTCTTACTGACTAAATGAACGGTCAGTCGTAACCTGAATTGTGTTCAATCAATACAATATAAGGCCGATGTTCTCCTATTCTAGACTCAGAGAGGTGTTGTCTACATATATACTCTATAGATGGGATCGATCAACTGCAAGCGACACCATAACAGGCAACACCTTTCACTACAGTATATTAAGGCTTACCAAGAAATATCACCCACTATAATATGAGACCAAATAGTCTTTGAGTTTTCAATATAATATCAGTGGTATGTCAAAATATACTATCTGTTGAATGATCATCGATCTAAGTTTTTAATTTTTTATTTCTTTAAAAAATTCTACTATTAAGTATATAATTCATCGTTCCCACTCTACTGGAAAATGTTTCATAATTCAATCAGTTCTTCACTTAATCTTAGAATATCCTTTCTTGATTCATTTTTCATTAAACTTGTTTAAATACTTTTTTTCATATTTTTTGTGAGCTTAAATCTTCACGAGTTTATAATTTCATACATAATTCATAAAATATAAAATTAAAAGTAAATTAATCACGTTCATAAGTCGGGATTCAATTTTCTAAGTCTAATTAATGCACAAGTTTCGTGGAAAATTAGTCGAAAGGCACGGGACGCGGATTAGGGTTCTGATATGCACAAACCGCACAAAACGTAGGATTTTGATCACCAAATTGATTGAATTTCATACTCAAGTCATGGTTTTGATTATCTAGAGTCAAATCATTCATAATACCTGAAATAAACGATGAAATTAGTTCAGCCGTGGGTTAGGATTTTCGGGTGAGAAAAACCCTTCTAATCTCTCGAATCGAATATGAAATCGATATATTTTCATACTTAGGCCATGAGTAATGTAAAATATAAATTAAATCGGGTATCAAAATGATAATACAAAAAACAATTAGAACAGAAGTACAAGAAAATGAAAAAGGAGAGTAGAGGTGAACTTGTCTTGACCCGATCTATTACATTTCCCACTAGGTCTCGCTCGAATTCGGACCCCGGGACCTCAGATTCCTCTTCCTCTTTCTTCTCCTCGCGCTCTCTCTCTCCTCTTGTTGCGGCAGCCAAAAATGATGAAGGAAAAGCGCTCGCAGCGCTTTTATTGCACGGCAGGCGTGCCCATTCTGCCCCCAAGCGCCCTCCCCGGGCGCACAAGTGGCCGGCGGGCACTGGCCCGCTGTTTTGGGCGACCGGCGTGCCCGTTTCATCAAATTGTCCTACAGTCCCTATACTAAATTCTCACATGAATCAAGCGCCGGCCGAGCGCACTGCAGGCGTGCCCATTCTACCCCCAGCGCCCACCGTAGGTGCTCGAGCGACCGGTGGGCACTGACCCACTGTTCTGGGCGCTCGGCGTGCCCACTTTTCCAAATTGTCCTACGGTCCCAAGACTAAATTACGACATGAATTAGGCTCAAATCTCGTTTATACTCTCTTGTTTAATATTTAATTATATTTTCTCTATCCGAAACCTCACAATTATCTAGTGGGGCAAGGAATAAATTGATAAAAAGCGGCTCAAGTGAAGTAAGATTCAACGCTGGACCGCTATTTTATTTGAACATCACATTGATGAGTCATCTAAATTACTCAACTCAATGGTCCAAAATACCGTTCACATTATTATATTGTTTTTATAATAATATAAACATATGGTTCTCTACGACTTATTTTGCCTTTAAAGTTCTCGATTGGAGCTGTCCTCTAATGACATATGATGATGAATCTTTTGCATGGTCTTCTTCATCTTTTGCTGGTGTGGATTTCTGCACAATCACTCCTCTTTATCCTAAGAAATCACAGCAGAACTAGGGCAAGAAACTTACCTCCAGGCCCATCTTCTTTGACAGCCATTAGAAACCTCTTATATCTCTCGACCCGACCTCACAAATGTCTTGCTCAACTGGCTAGCACCTACGGCCCTGCAATGACTATCCAACTCGGCTACGTGACGACGGTGGTAGTATCGTCGGTATCCATGGCGAAAGAAGTGCTCCTCAGGAACGACGCTTCTTGCTCCCACAGAAACCCTTTAATTTCCTTCCCTGTTCTCGTCCACAGCGAAGCAACCGTAGCATTTTTGCCCCCTAATTCTTACTGGCGTAATCTTCAAAAAATATGCAAGTCTCAAATTTTCGCTGGCAGTAAGCTCGACGCCACCCGCGGCCTCCGGAGAAAGGTGGTTCAACAGCTCCTCTCCCACGTTCAAGGTTCCTGTGAAGCTGGCGTCCCGGTGAAGATTGGTGAAGCTGTTTTTAGTACTTCGCTGAATTACTTATCGAATGCGTTTTTCTCCATGGATTGGGCCGATCCCTGTGCCGATACTGCTCGTGAACTTAGGAAGCTAGTATGGGGTGTTGCAGAAGTCGTCGGCAAGCCTAATTTTGCTGATTACTTCCCACCGGTTAACCTCCTTGACCCGCAAGGCATCGAGCGCTGTACCACCATGCTTGTTGGAAAGGCGATAAGATTCGTTGACGCCATGATCACTCGAAGGTTACAGTCTAGAGAAGAAGTGGGCTATGTTGAAGACGATGATGTATTGGATGTCCTTCTCAACATCTCTCAGGACAACAGCGGTGCGCTTAAGCGATCACACATCCCACACCTTTTACTGGTATTTGCTTTCTTAATACTTTTTTTTTTATTTGGGTTTGTTAGGTTTAAGTGCTAGGGGCATTTTAGTCATTCGATTTTTAATAGCTATAAATTTAGCTAGTTATAAAAATAAAAGTCTTGAGTTGAGGTTAGAATTGTAACGGTAATATTATTTTTTTTAAAAATTAACTATTTATGAAATGATTAAAATCTCCTTACTAACCTTTACTCATTCGACAAACATTTTTTTCCTCATTTTTTCTCTCAGCCAAATTAATATAAAAATATTTAATTTTGTTTATTTATTGTTGGTATTTTTACTCTCAATCACATGTTAAGATATTTATTGTTGGTAATTATATCTTTTATATGCATAAATTTTAAGATATAAGTTTTATTTTGATTTTACTTCTAGTACATAAAAATAGGGTAGTATATTTTATTTTATATTTAAAAATTTTAATATTGTACTATTTTTTAATAAATAAGAAATAAATAAATCTAATGAAATAAAAAAAAATCCTTCTCCATCATAAACTATTAGATAATAACATCCAATAACTTTTAAGATAAAAATTAATGTTATAATTAACATGAAATCACTGTCAACAATAATAATATTTATTCATTATGAAAAAAAAATAAAAGTGTAACCAAATATTATTATTATTTCACATTATCTTTTCCCCTAACAATGGGAGTATTTTTCACGTTTAGTAGCTACTAGTAAGAGGCACGGACACAACCACATCAACAGTAGAATGGGCAATGGCAGAACTAGTCCACAGGCCAGAAAGATTCAAGAAAGCTCAAATTGAGCTTGAAGAGGTAGTAGGGAAAGCCAACCCAATTGAAGAAGACGACATTACCCGACTTCCATACCTACAAGCGATTGTGAAAGAAACGTTTAGGATGCATCCGCCAGTACCATTTTCAAATAATGTTGCAATATAACCTTGTGTAATCAGGGGGTTATGAAAGGCTTCTTTATGCCTCATTTAGTATTTGTTTTCTTCGTCGTGTAATTTGTGGTGTTCGTATAATAGATGCTGTTGTATTGTGTTTTGTGTTTTGAACAGTGCTGTTGAGGCCTCTGTTTCATTTGGTTTCATGGATATGTGTTTTTAAATAATACAAATTTGATAAATGTTAGCTTTGGCGTGAAATGTGTATGTATTGCTCATATTTTGAATAATATAAAGTTGTTCCTATTTTGTTTGCTCCTACAGTTCTAGAGTGGATGAAAATATTTTTAAAAAAATTGACATGATTTTTAAAAATATAGATGACATTTGAAAGTATTGGAAACAATATAGTACTCAAATGAGATTTTCAATACTAAAATATTTTGTTAGGAAATTTAAAATTGATAAGTTAATTATATATAGAATGTTTTGTTTTTCAAGAGAAAGAAAGTATCTAAAAGACAAACAACAATATAAAAATATAAAACAACAATAGGAAATACATTGTGCTTATCCTGTTAGAATAGATTATGTCCTTATTAGGAAGACTAGAAAATTAAGTGTTAATTATTCTTTTTTTTTTGAATTACACAACCACAAATTTGAACATCCAAAAATGAGGTACATGCCTAGATTGTGGAGGGAGATTTTGAAAGTGCACAGTTATTCAATTAAAATTGCCCAAGATGCCAATTTGAAACCATGTCAAACATACAAACTAATTGTAGTTGAAACTAGTGGTAGGAATAATATGGGCTACACAGCGGATGACCAAAAAATTTTTCTCCATGGTAGGAGATAGCGAAATATGGAGTTTGGTGAGGTAGGGGCAATATTTACTTATTTTTAGAAGAAAAAAATACATAACTCTTTATATTTTAGTAACATGTAGTTAGATAACGAATATTATATGACTAATTTATTTTTGACGGATTCAAAAATGATTGTTGATTATCAAATATTTAGTGATATCGTCATATTTGATACAACTTATGAGACGAATAAAAATTTACAATCTTTTGGTATTTTTATAGGTTTCAACTATCTCAAAACAACCATTGTTTTTGAAGTGGCATTATCGTACGATGAAATGGCTGACTCCTTTGTTTGGTCATTTGAGGCATTTTTAAAATGTCACGGTGGGCGGGTTCCCAAACTATTTTTACTGATCAAGATGTCACATTGGTGAAGGCCCTTGCGTTTGGGATAGCATCACATGGCTTGGTCTATGCACTTGGTATATTATGTAAAATACTACTAAATAGTTTGGGAATCGTGATGGGTTTCTTTCTGAGTTTAGTAAATGATTGACTATCCCATAATGATTTAAGTCTCAAAAATATACTCTAGTAATTTTCAAACTAGTCTAAGTGAAATTATTATAAATAATGAGTATATGTGTACTTTCTCGGTGGGAGTTTATTTATGTGTTAATATTGCATACGGATCCATCAGCCTTGTATTGTATTTTATTTGATCTCCATACATAAATTGTGAAATGTGAATGTTGAATGTTTGAAACTTTAGGGATTTTGTATTTAGATACTTTTAAAATATTCAACATATATAGCATGCGACCCATATCGGAGATATATATTTTGAAGAGATGGACTCAAAAAGTAAGGGATAAAGCTCCAAATGTAAGTTCACAGAATTCACCAAATTTAGAAGATCTGCAAACCTAGTCGGGCTAGATTTCGATGAGATTTACACATAATTGTCCACATATTGCAAGTGATTTTGAATAGAGAGAATATTTGGAAGTAAAAGTTATAGAGGTTGAGAGACTTGTCCAAAGTTTTTTAAACGTTGAGTTTAAGAAAGGTTCAGCCTGTATTATGCCGACACAAATCACGGATCAAATTATAAAGGGTGTAAAGTATAAGGAAAAAAGAAGGGTAACAAAACGTCCGAAAAACGATTTTGAAAGAAAAAAAATATAAAAAATCTCACAAATCATCGCGAATGATTGAAATGGAGGTTAATTAATAATTATTTTACTTATTATATCATGACATTATATGCAATAATTATTGTTATACTAGTCTCTGTTTAGATATTTTTGTCAGTAACAAACTTGAACTTCAGCTATTGATGTGAACAACGTAATTGTTGAAGGTTTTAATACTTTATCAAAATATAAGGGTCAATCTCAATAACCATTGACATATATGTAATTAATTATGATATTATTGTAGTACTTTATTTTATATGCATTTCGATTCAAGTCTCTTTTCCTATATTGTTAATTTCATCTATATTTTTTGGCACCAATATGAAACATTTTCAAGATCTTACAACTATTGATTTACTATAAATATTCAAGTAATATTATAATTATCATAAAATGAAGGGAGAACCGGTCACGTAGAAGAATGGAGTGTTGGGAAAGAGGGCGGACTACTTTCCCGATCCAATAAAGACAGTGAGGAATATGAATGAAGAAGAAAACAATGAATACCAGAATTTTTACGTGGAAAATCCTTCTTAATCAAGGAAAAAACCATGGGACAATCCGCCCACTCAATGTGTTTCATTATGTGAGAGATTTTGGAAACTGTTTCCCTTTTACACAGTAGAGAACAAAAAAATTGAAGAACTGAGCAACAGCAAATACACACATGCTTTGCTAATGATTTCTCCTCCCTTCACCGTTTTTTTCTCTATCACACACTCCCTGTGTATATCTCTTACATATATATATGGCAAGTTACAAAACTTGTATTTGATAACAAAAACAACTACCCAGAGAAATTCTGGGCAATAATCTGTACAGTAAAGGATAAAATATACTCTGTCCAACAAATCGCTCCTGCATAACCATTTGAGATTTCGTATCTCCAACAAATCTGCTGAGCTGTCGTCATACAGGATTTACAGGCGGGCGGCCAACCGCCCATGTTCTTCAAAAGACCGGTCAACATTTTGTTGACGTCTGAACCTTGCCCGCCAATCCGGTCAACATTTTGTTGACCGTCTAAACCTTGCCCGCCAATCTGGTCTTGTTCTTCATTCACAAGAACTTCTTCACGGGAGTGATCCCCAATAAACTTCCCCTCACAACCATGAGAAAGTTGGATCCATTAACCCGTCTATCTCGCAGCATACTTTATTCTTCCCTCTTGGTAGAATCTTAGTCATCATGTCTGCCCCGTTGTCTTCAGTAGTGATCTTCTCCAGTGATAACAGACCAGCTTCAAGCACGTCCCTCACCCAATGGTACCGAACATCAATGTGCTTGGATCTCGAGTGAAACGAAGAGTTCTTACAGAGATGTATTACACTCTAACTATCACAGAATACACTGCACTTCTCCTGTTGAAGACCCAACTCTTGAACAAATTTCTTCATCCACCGCATCTCCTTGCACGTCTCTATAATTGTAATATATTCGGTTTCAGTTGTGGATAGAGCTACACATTTTTGTAGCTTAGATTGCCAAGAAACTGCACCACCCGCAAATTTTACAAAGTAACCCGATGTAGATTTACGTGTGTCAATATCTCTGGCCATGTTCGCATCTGAATATCCCACCAACTGTGATTTGTCACTTCCAAGACACAAGCACCTCTTGGAAGTTCCCCAAATATATCGCATGCTCCATTTTACCAAGGACCAGTGCTCCTTACCCAGATTCGATAGAAAACGGCTAACAGTCCCGACGGCATGAGCTATGTCCGGTCTGGTACACACCAAAGCATACATAAGACTTCCCACAGCAGAGGAATATGGCACTCCTTCCATGTACCTCTTCTCGTCATCCGAGGATGGACATTGATGAGTGCTCAACTTTTAATGATTCGTCAAGGGTGTGCTCACGGGCTTTGACTTGTCCATGTTGAACCGATAGAGCACTTTCTCAATGTAGCTTTCTTGAGATGGCCACAATTTTTTAGCCTTCCGATCACGTATGATTCTGACTCCCAGAATTTGTTTCGCCGATCTAAGGTCATTCATGACAAATGACCGTCCAAGCTGCTCATTCAGCTTCTTTATCCGGTTAATATTCCGTCCAACTATCAACATGTCATCCACATATAAGAGAAGAATGACAAAGTCATCATCAGTAAACCTCTGCACAAACACACAGTGATCACGAGTAGTCCGCCGGTATCCTTGGCCGGACATAACAGATTTGAACTTCTTATACCACTGCCGAGGAGATTGCTTTAAGCCATATAGATTTTTCTTCAAATGACAGACAAGCCGTTTAGCTTCAAACCCTTCAGGCAATTTTATGTAGATCTCCTCCTCAAGCTATCCATGGAGGAATACAGTTCGGACAACCATAGGCTCTACCTCAAGGTCCTGGGTGGCAGCCAAATCCAAAACCACCCATAGAAAGACATCTGTACTACCGGAGCGAATATCTCATCAAAGTCAATTCCTTTCCGTTGTCTGAAATCTTTCACCACCAACCGTGCATTGTACCCTGGCTCCTTGGTGTTCTCGTCCGTTTTCACCCGGAAAGACTTATTTATTCTTCATTGCCTTCTTCCCCTTGGGAAGTATAACGAGATCAAATGTATGGTTCTCATGAAAAGAACTCAACTTATCCTTCATGGCCTCCAGCCATTTCTCCTTACCTTCACAGTTTACAACCTCTTCATAATTTTTAGGCTCACCGGCATCAGTAAGCATTATATACTCACTGGAGGTCTTCAGTCTGGTCGTCATCAGGCACCATGACCTCCTCTACAGTATCTACAACTACCTTAGTACCACAGTTATCGCCTTCCAATAATACAGGACGAATATTTTCGATACTTACTTTGTCCGTCTATTTATCATTACAATTTTTCTTCCTGCCAATGTCTTCAATCGTCTCGTTTTTGATAAATATTACATCTCTTAACCGGACAAGTTTTTTGGTGACAAGATAATAAAATCTGTAGCCCAGCTCATCTTCTCCATAGCCTAGAAAAACGCTCTGCATCATCTTTGGCTCTAGTTTTGTCCTTTCGTCTGTTGGAACGTATACGAATGTTTTATATCCGAATAACCGTAAATGATCATAGGACGGCTCTACACCCGTCTATATCGTCTCTGCCACTTCACCTATTAGAGGCTTACTCGGTGACCTGTTGATAATATAGGTCGCTATCCGGAGTGCTTCTACCCAGAATGATGCATTAAGTTTTACTTCAGAGAACATGCAACATACTCTCTCAAAGAGCGTACGATTCATCCGTTTTGCTACTCCATTCAGTTGAGGTGTCTTCTGTGATATTTTCTGATGCATAATACCATGTGATCGACAGTAGGTATCAAATGGTCCCAAATATTCCCTGACATTGTCACTTCGGACGATCTTCAGTTTCTTCACCGTCTGTCGCTCCACGAGAGCATGAAACTGCTTAAAAATACTAAGGACCTGATCCTTGGGTGTAATAACTACCCGCGGTGATGTATTCGGCCTCGACCGTAGACAAAGCGATGGAGTTTTGCATCTTGCTCATCCAAGCCACCAGGTTGGAGCCGACATAAAACATCCACTAGAGGTACTCTTACGATCCTCGATATTACCAGCCCAATTGGCATCGGAGTATCCAGCCAAAGCAAAATTTGATTCGTTAGATGAGAAAATTCCTAGTTCAGACGTCCCATTAACATAACGAATATTGCACTTAACCACACTAAGATGAGATTCTTTTGGAACAGATTGATAACGGACACAGACACCGATACTAAATGTACTGTCTGATTGACTAGCTGTCAAGTACAGGAGACTGCCGATCATGCTTCTATAAAGGGAGGGATCGATACTCTTGCCTATAAAATCACGATCCAGCATAGAGGAGGTACTCATGGGGGACCGAGTATGTTTAGAGTTATCAAGATTGAAGCGTTTAACAAGGTCCCTGGCATATTTGGCTTGAGGATTAAAAGTACCGTGAGGGAGTTGCCAAATT
>JAOVVI020008171.1:0-14364 GCA_028571085.2 Nepenthes alata
TGTGATTGTTTGCCTTTTGAGCTTGTGTAGCTAACGGCTGTAACAAAGTCTTTCATAGTATATTCTTGGTGGTTTTTTCCTTGTTTTGAAGAGGGTACTTCCACACTCAACTCTTTGTGTTATCTTCTCTCGGTTTTCTATTGTTCTTCGTTGCCCGTCCGAGAGCTTCTCTCTGTGTGCTGTCCGAGACCTTTGTCCGCTCGATCACCGTGACTTCCGCGACCTTTTTACGCCAACAGTATGTAGGTAATGCACTATACACAATTAAGAAACCTAACAACTTACATTGTGAGAAAAAATTTGGTAAAAATATAAAATCTTATGTGTTTTGAAGAATATCAAATAAAAAAGTTAGACTCAATATCGCTAAGACCTTTAGCTCTACCTCTTTTTTCTTCCACTTAGTTTTAGCACTAATATTGAGGTGGTCAGTATTTTTCGAAGTTATATTTTTTATTTGAAATTTTTGTTCATTAAACATCCATTTTGGTCATTTTCTTTTCTTTTCGGAGTACCAAATAGCACACTCAATTTTTCTATAAATTTTTCCAGGAGTTTTCAATTGAGGTAAGCTAGCCCAAGGTTAATTCAATTTCATAATCTACCTCACAAATATAGAATTATTGGCTTAAAAGTTACAAAAAGCTATAAATATTTTAATCAAGAGCTTACAATGTGTGCAGTGAACATATATACAATATGAAATAAACATACCTCTTCGATAATGAAATAATATAAGTTAACTAGACATACTCACTTCTTATTAAATAGATAGTAAACCATTCATGACCAAGTAAATTTCAACCAATCACAAAATTTTAAAAAGATTTTTCAATGTTCAATTTCAGAATTTTCTTTTGTTTTCTTTGACAAAAGTTTTACTTTAGAGGAGAAATGCATGTACTAAACTATGTGAACACATTCTACGGTACATCTAAGGTTAAAAACATAATCTATGCCAAATGCCTTGTGGAAGGCCTTTAAACAAAATTTCATCCAACAGATTTGTTGAAAAGATCGGCCAATTGATTTTCGACAGTGACATGCTCCAAGGCTATAGAACAAGTCTCGACCAATTTTCGAATGAAATGACGATGAATAATAATTTATTTAGTCAAAGAGAGATGAATAGCATTTTTAAAGATGTTAATGACATTAATGTTACCACAGTACACTACTATGGTATCCTTGTCAAACCTGAAGTCAACATTTGTTTTATCCATACTGATTTAGTGTAGCAATTAGCCACATTTATATACTCAGCTTTGATTGTGGGCAAAATATTAAATTTTTCTTTTTGCTCATTTAAGCCACTATGTCATTACCCGCATAGAACCATCCGCTCAGTGTGCTTTTTTAAATATCAGTTCAACTTGCTCAGTCAACATCAAAATATCATATTAAATTGACATTAAAATCCCTTGAATACCAATGTCTAAAATTAGTAGTGTCGCTCATATTTACCTAATGATGCAATACGTGACACTTATGTGATATTCTTTTGGATCAACGTGGAATCTTGCAAAAATGCTAACACTAAATGCTCTATTGGGTTGATTGGTGGTAAAGGTAGAGAAGACTATCTATCATGTTCCGTAAAATATCTCGTCAACACTCTTACCACAGGAGTCATAACCTAACTTAATATTATCACTTAAGGGGAGTTGTAGTGTGTTTCTTATCATCCAACCCCCAAAATATTTGACTAAGTCTTTTATTTGTTTAGACTGCGAGATAAAACATATTATGAAGTTATTTGATTAAAGGCCTAGAAACATGATCAACTAATCCATTGTACTTATTTAAAATTAAATTAGATTTTTTTATATAATTTCAGCAAAATCGTGAGAAAGAGAAGAGTAAGGGGATCCAAAAATAGTGTCATCCACGTACACTTTGCAACAAGAAAACAACCCCTTTTTAAGATAAATAAATAATGTCTTGTCAACTCTTTTAAAAAAATCATATTCCAAAAGATACAAAATCAGTCTATCATACCAAGTACGATGAGCTTGCTTCAATCTATTAAGTTTTAAATACATCGTATAAGAATTTAATATTAATAAATTTCTTGGATTGCTCGATATAATTTTTTTCTCAAAGAAATCCTTTTAGGAGGTACATTTGACATCTATTTTATGTAGATTGAATCCATCAATGCAAGTAAAAGCTAAAAAATCTAGAATGGACTCCAAGCAAGCTAGTAGGAAAAACGTCTCTTCAAAATCAATCACTTTAACCTAGCGACACCATTCAATTATTAGCCAAACCTTGTTTTTAATGATGCCCCTTATTTTATTAAATTTATTATTTTTTAAATATCTATTTAGTGTCAATAATTTTAAAATCCTTAAGCCTTACTACCAACTCCTGTGCATCATCTCTCATGAACTAATTTAAATCCTCATGCGTAACATTAATTTTAAAATTAATTAGTTAAGGCTTTCTCAATCCTTTTAGATTTAATTTAGAAAACATAACAAGAGAATGCGAGTTGATTGGACACTTTTTCTCTTAAATGTATTTCTTCTTCCAAGTCTCCAACGATATGATCTTTGGGGTGATTTAACTTGACCATAGCTAAGAGTTTTGCACAAGGAATAATTTGACATTTAGAAGAATTATTAGGTTCATTATAGGACAAAAATTGTGGCTTATAACTTGTCTCATCTTATAGGCCATTTCTATCAATAATAAATGATTCCTCACTCAGGTAATTCATAACAGTATTGATTAATTTCATCACAGTTTATGTAAATACACTATAAACCTTATAGGCCTTATTAGATTGAGTGGAACCTAAGAAACATTTTTCATCACTTTTCGTTTAATTTAGCTAGGTTCTCCTAATTTCTCAAAATGTCACAATTACTTTTTAAAATACAAAAGTACTTAATTGTCGGCTTTTTTTCATTTCCATAATTCATAAGAGGTCCTTTTAGATCATTGACACAATTACAAACAATTACAAATATAACATACAGGTGTTAAAAACCTCTCCTTGAAAGTGTAAAGCAATATCTTTGCTTTTAAACGTAGACTTATCCATGTCCTAAATGAAACAATTTTCCTCTCAACAACCCTATCCTCTTAAGAAGTGATGACTGTCAAGTTTTTGCAATTTATCCCATGCTCAACATAGAAATCTTCAATGATGAATTCTCAAATTCCTTTTTGTGATCAGTTCTAATCTAGCAATTTTGCGTTCCTTCTTATTTTGGAGTCTCCTAAAGAGAAGTGAGTTCACTTCAAAAGTTATAGATTCCTTTATATGTTTTACCTAGAAAAATCTAGTGAAATCATCTACTAACACAACAACGCAACACTTTCACTGGGAATATCTATTGGAATTGCTATTGTCATAGAGAACCCATTAAGTCCATGTGTAAGAGTTCAAGAGGCCTCTTTGTAGTGATATTCTATTTTGTGAGCCAATTTTGATTACTTGCCATGTTGGCAAGGATCACTCATAATAATTTTTGCATTACTCAAATGTTTTGATCTACATTTATTAGATTCTTGGTGTAACAGCGTTATTGATAAAGATAATTAAAGAGTTAATACCTATGGGCTAACTTAGGGTTTCTTTTTTTTTTTATTAAGGTTAGATGAGTCGGATTCGTAAAAATCATATGATAAATAATTTGCTAATTTTTCATCGATATTTAATAATTATTTTTAGTACTTTAGAATATTAATTAGGATTTTGTAGTTTTAATATGTATTTATGTATGTAATTTAAAAAAATGAAAGCTAATAAAATAAAGAATTAAATATAAAGATATAATCTTAATTATAAATTTAATTGTATATCCCCTTATATACCCATGCATGCACCAAATCTCATTAATCATGAAATTAAAATTTTACATAATCATTAAACTACTTTAATAAAAAAATAGAAATAGAAATAAATAGCTGTCTTTGTTTGAACCCCCCATACCTGAACCCTTAGTTGACATCATACCGGCTAGTCCTTGATCCTCCATTTTCAGCTGCACGTTGCATGCATCTAATGGGATATTATCATGTTAGTTAATTAGTAATTAAGTAGAATTAATAGAGTAATAAAGTGGTGCATGACCTCTTTCCTTAGCTGCCCGTCTATTTATTTGCTTTCCCACTTGTCATTATAATCTTTACTTTCTTTTATTTAAATGCAACTTGCCCTCTTATTAGTGTTAGAGAGAGAGAGAGCTGGGAGATAGGAAGAGAGAGTGAAAAGCGAATCATTCTAGCCTTTTATCTTCTTAGCCTAAACAAATCATCTGGTGGCGACATTGTGATTTATTAATGTAATAGTAATGGTGGCCATTTGTGTTTATTAATTCACTATTTTTTCATGTGACAAGGTAGGCAAAATCTTTCTATTGTTGGACAATCTAATAATTTTCTTAGAAATACCCATACTTTCATATTAATTAGAATCCAAAAATTCTCCATATCTTGTATTAGTTTCAGTTATAAAATATTATTACAAATAAAATTTAGGAAATGCACCCTTAATTTCATGTATGTATTGCTTGGTTTTATCATTTTTCTATGTGACATTTGATTGGTATTTAATTCAACATTTGAACGAAATTCAAATGCTGATGTGTGTATGGCTAGATCTTAATATTTCATGATTTTATGATTTAGATTTACTACTTTATACCTTAATCTATGATATAGATCTATTTATAACAGAGTTTAGGATAGAAAACTATTTTGATTTGTATTACATAAATCAATAAATTTATAATTATATTTGATAATAACCTAGGATACCATATTCAAACACCAGAACCTATTTAGGGTAAATTGATTGTTCTATGGACATGACTGAGCAATATCAAGAGTATATCTTTGTAGATGTAATGTGGGAGGGCTAAGAGCTTTGCATATTTAATCCAATGGAATTTGATTATTTATTTCATAAGTTAAGGGTTAATGTTTAGGTACTATGGGAGGTAGCGTTTAAATGTCAGACTTGTTTGAGTAGATTTTAGTGTTGTAAAAAATCTACAAGTTGTTGACAGTAAATAGGATTATTTTCCTATTTTAGTGGTCTTAGTGGCTTAGATTAGAGAATTACTTGGCTAGGAGAAGACTCAATAGAGAGTAGCAATTGGCATTATCCTAGCATCTGAACCAACGTTTGAACATCAAAGGCTAGAATATTGTTCTAGTCTAGATATTAGGTGTCAGGCCTAGGATGATTATGCTAAAGTTGTGCTGAGAGTATAAGATTGTAGTGAGCCAGTTGGGTATCATGTGTCAAGTACTTAGTATATTTGAAAAGTCATTTATCTTATCCTTAGTTACTAGTTATATTGCTTTATGTAATATTTAGATGTGTGAGTATATTCTTGATATTTATCATTAATGTAAATGAGAGTCTATAAAAATATTACGATCTCAAGAAATATAAAACTTGTAAAACCTTAATATAGTCTATGGTTGACAGATATTAATTTTTATATCCTGGTGGATTGAGATTATTATTCTTGAATGGATACTTATAGTCTTACAAATAATGCATGTTGAGATAGTGAGATCATATTGAGGAGTGCTAAATTTAATATATGAATTTAAGAAAGAGTATTTTATAACCCGTATGAGTATGGATCCTGATTAGATTGTGAGAATATGAGTATGACATATTCTGATGTTTACTTTAAGGGAGGGTAATGAGAATATTAAACACCTTAGTTGAGTTCAATATTTGTGCATTGAGGGTGATATAGTATCATGGGACTATGTTGTTACTCAACCATTTGTGGCGGACATGTAGTCAATAGTTCATAATAAAGAATAAGGTTCAAAAAAATTATTGATAGCTCATATAGTTGTAACTTTTATTAAAATAAGTTTGATAGACCGTATATTATTGTTAATATTTAAAATTTGTGAAGTTTTGATTGTATTTATGTGATATAGTTTTGGTGGAAACTCTCAATAATTGTTTATATATCTCTTCAGTCATGTATACGATGTGATAGTTAATAATTAGTTGCTTATTATTATTATCCTTAGATTTGATGTTATTATCTTTAAAATTTATTAATTGCTAAAATTATGGACTATATCACTTGTTATATATTTGGCTTAGATATATATATTCTTGACTCTAGAGTAGATTTATTATTAGAGAGCTTGTGAAGACTGTTCTTTTTTGTTGTGGAACTATCAAGTAGAGAGACAATTCCATTATCTAACTACTTTTATATTGGGAGATGGGGAATTTATTTTCCACATTATATTGTTGTTAGATAGTTTATTAAGACTATATCCCAGTGTGTTTTATTTTGTTATAGACAATGATACTATCACTTATTTCAAAGAGTTTCATATTATGACAGTTATTTTACTTATGATGGATTTATGATAAGTATTTATTGTTGAGTTTTTTACATGTTCGGTTTGGATCAAGTTGGGTGATTTGAGTCCTGGTCATCATAATTATGGTATTAGAGGAACAAGGTTGTATGAGAACAATTGAAGTCTTAGAAATAAAAATATATATATATTCAAGGAATATTAGTGTTCACTAAGTTGTTAAGGACTTAAAAAATTTGAGATATTTCAGGTTTAGAAGTCTTAAGTTGGTAGAAGATTTAGAATAGTTAAGATTCTAAGCCCCTATTTGTTTTGCAGGACGATAGAACAATAGAGTGCCAATGCTAAAGGATTTGTCAATGCTCCCTTAACCAAGAATGACCAGGAGATGGCTAAAGTGAATGAATACTTTGTGAGATGGCACTCTAGGTAAACAAGGCATTCAACCAGAAGCAGCAATGAAACCTATGACTATGAGGATTCTCAGGCTCAAGACAACTAGTGCCAATTCATGTGAGATTTCTTGCACCAAAAAGTCCATAAGTTTGTATGAATATCAGATCTCATGCTTGCTTAAGCATAGATGGCGAGGCTAGAAAACAGTTTTAACGTAATCCATTGTGGGACAACGGACAATGTTCATTTGGTGATTCAACATTTTGCTATGGAAGCTGATCCTCAGTGAAAAGTTTCTAAGCAGAGCTTGGCACGATAGTTAAGGACATTGTCTATGAAGATTTTTAGTAGCACTAAGCATCAATTGATACACTATTTCATGCACAAGAGAGTCCTTGAGGTTGCAAGGCTACTAGATCCCACGTTGCTAAAACATGGATGGCATAGGTAGAAAAAGATTTTAAGATGATCTATTGTGGGAAGACGGACAAGGTTCATTTGGCGATTCAAAATTTTATTGGGGAAGCTGATCATTGGTGAAATCATTTTAAGTGGAGCTTGGCTCGATTGTTGCGGTCATTGTCTAGGGAGATTTTCCAGTTGCTCTTCTTTGACAATTTTTTCCTTTTATGTGTTTGTGTTACCAAGGAGGCTGAATTTATTACGCTAGTGCACGAAGATATCACTGTGGCACAATATAAGGCATGGTTTATAGTTATATCATACTTGGCTCCTTATCTTGCATCTAATAAGGAGCGGATGATCAGATGTTTTCAATTGGGATATGTGGATTCAATTTAGATGTAGCTGATTCCTTTTGATCTAGTAGAATATGGTAAGATGGTGAAGCATGCCATAATGATCAAGCAAGATATGATCAATCAAGGATAGGTTTAGCCGACCACTCAGGTACAATTTGAAGGTAGAGCCACTCATGTCAGGTACTGCAATAGATCATAGTAGAATGTTTCTAATAACAACCAGAAATTTGGTAGATCGGGTGATAAATAGTAGTGCTTTCTATATGGAAAGGTTAGTCATATTTTAAAGGATTGTAAGTCGGCGGTACAGATGCCAGTTACTTCTTCAGATTCTACCATTAGGACACCACCAGCTAGACATCAAGAGGCACTTCTTTGCTATAAATATAGCATCCTTGTATAAGTTTCTAGAGAAATTGTCATGCACTGAAGTGTGAGACTGCAAGCCAGTCAGGATAGCAAAGTCCTGAGGTTCTAGGATAGTTTTTTGCTATGACCAAGAAGAAGGCTTGAGACCCCCCTTTCGAGGTATAACATATTATCCATATCTATAATTGCCTTGCACAAGCTTTGATTTAGATGTGACAAATTTCTTTAGTGTCATTGCATTTTATGCCTCACTTGGAGGCTATTCCGAGGCCGCTAAACTTCACTTTGGTGGTATCCACCCTAATCGATGAGATCATTGATATTAATATAGTATATGCAAATTATGGTTCTCGATTGGAGATAATCATCTACTAGTGGACTTGATTCCACTTGATATGCGATGTTACTCTTAGCATGGACAAGTTGGCCACACGTCAGACCATTAGTGATTATGCCAAGGTTATTATTCATTTTTCTATGCCTTACCGTCCACCATTTAAGTTTAGAAGCATTGGTGGCAATGATACTTTTCCCATGACATCGACGTTGCACAAGCGACAATCATTGTAAAATGATTGTAGAGGCTTCCTAGCCTTTGTGTCAGTATCAGAGGTGAAGGAATTAAAGTTAGAGAACATTCCAATTGTATAAGAATTCACTAATGTATTTCTTGAAGAGATACCAATACTTACACCGAAGCGCTAGGTTTATTTCACCATTAAACTAGTCATAGAGACAGTGCCTATCTATAAGGCCCCCAACTATGTAGCACCAGCAGAGCTAAAGGAATTAAAAACTCAACTACAAGAGTTACTTGATTTGAGCTTCATTCGATCTAGTACTTTACCATGGGGACCATATGTCCTTTGTAGTAAGAAGAAAGATAGATCCGTAAGACTATACATTAACTATAGGAGTTAAATAAGGTAACAATCAAGAACAAATATTTACTCCTAAGGATTAATGACCTTTTTGACTAATTTTATGCAGTGTAGGTATTTTCTATTATTGATATTTTGTCTGGTTATTATCAACTATGGATTGAGGGGGTAGCCATTCTAAAGACGACATTTAAGTCAATGTATGGTCACTATGAGCTTGTGGTGATATCATTTAGATTGACTTATATAACGGTAGTATTTATAAATATGATGAATCGAATCTTCATACCTTATCTCAACTGGTTTGTGGTTGTAAAATCAATGATATATTGGTATACTCTAAAGATGACATAGAGCACAAGGAGCACTTCCATCTCGTGCTTAAGAGTTTGAAGGAAGCATGTCTTTATGGAAAACTTAAGAAGCAAGAATTCTAACTTAACGAGGTTGCATTATTTGTCTATTTCATATCCAAAATTGGAGTGCTGTTGGCTGGGCAAATATTGAGGCAGTGACTAATTAGGTGACACCAATTTTAACAATGGAGGTACGGAGTTTCCTTGGATTAACTGGTAATTACTATAGGCTTATGGAAGGCTTTTCTAGCATCATTATGCCATTGAGAAACTTGACACAGAAAGACACCAAGTCATTTGGATAGACTAATATGAAATGAGTTTTCATGAGCTGAAGTGGTGATTGACTTCAACACCTATCTTGACATTTTGATTGGTCGGGTAGGTACTAAGTGTACTATGGCATATCACTGAGAGGTTTAAAATGTGTTCTCATTCAATATGGAATGATAATAGCTTACAGAACTAGGTAGTTGAAGGGCTACAATATTAGATACCCAACTCACGACATCAGGCTTGTTACTATCATCTTTGCCTCAAACATATGACAACACTATTTGTATGAAGAGACTTTTATGATATACACTAATCATAAAAGCCTCAAGTAATTATTTTTATAGAAGGAGCTTAACATGCAACAAAGGAGATAGTTGGATCTTCTAGAGGACTACAATCATAAAACTTAGTGTGAGCTAGTGAAGGCAAATAATGTAATTGATATGCTAAGTGGAAAGTTTCCAGGACTTATTATACATCTGATAATGCAAGAGTTCCATATGCTAGAGGACGTGTACGACTGTCAAATACTACTACATCTGAGTGAGTCATAAGCATTGATGTCATATCTTTATGTTTAGCTAATGTTCATCAATCAAATCAAGGAGGCATATTAGGAGGACCCTTGTGTTGATTATGAAAGGCATAGATAGGGAGGCAACAGTAGGCTTTCACCTTGAAGACCATGGTACATTGAGGTATCATGACCGACTATACATCCCCAATAGATTCTTGTCAAGGCAAGTCATTCCAAATATACAATCCATTCAAGAAGCACAACGATGTTTTAGGATTTGAAGAACATTTTTTTAGTATAGAGAATTGAAGAAAAATATTGCAAACCATGTTTTGAAATACTTAATATACCACCAAGTTAAGGCGGAGCATCAACAACTATCTGGAAAGTTGTAGCCTATATCCATTATGAGTTGGAAGTGGGAATACATTGCATTGGACTTTGTTTCTGGACTTCCATAGATGGCACAAGGACATGACGCTATTTAAGTGATCATTGATCAATTGAGGTAATCATCTCACTTCTTGACCATCAAAGTTAATTTTTCAATGGATCATCTTGTTAGGAAGTATGTGGTTGCACGAGATAGTAGCTATTATTGTGTTAGGAAGAAATCCATAATTCATATCATGATTTTGGCAAAGTCTACATCAAAAGTTGAGGATAATGTTTAGATTTAGTATGACCTTTCATTTACAGACAAATGTATAGTTGGAGCACACTATTTAGACCTTGGAATGTTGAGGCTATCTATACTCGATCTTGGAGGTAGCTAGGATTTAAATCTTCCGCTGATGGAATTTGCGTACAATAATAGCCATGAGGTGAGCAATTCATAACTCTTTTCAAGACACTCGATGGGGGAAAGTGCGTTCTCCAGTTAGATGGGAAGATATTGGTGATTGGAGTATTATAGGATTTGATGTTGTCTAGGAGATCAATGAGACAATCAACTTGATTTGATATTGTCTTCAGGTGGTGTAAAATAAACAAAAAACTCACACCGATTAAAAATGTCGACACCTATAGTTTTAAATTGGAGGCACTATATTCTTAAAGGTTTTATTGTAGAAGGGTGTGACACTCTTTGGATTAAAAGGGAAGCTTTAACTATACTTTACAGGATTAATTGCGATCCTAGAGGGTATCAACGATGTAGCTTATAAATTGGTGCTAACACCAACTTTATTGATAGTCCATAAATATTTGTTCATGTCTCCACACTAAAGAAGTACAGGGTCTCATGTGATCGACTACAAGCCAATGGATGTACACGAGGATTTATCATTTTAAGAGCAACTAGAATAGATATTGAAATGTCAGGGGAAGACTCTTCATAACAAGACCAATCCTATGGTGAGAATCTTATGGAGGCTTCACAACGAGTATGAAGCGACAAGAAAATTAGAGGAGGGCATTAAAGAGAAGTATCCATTCTTTTTCGAGACATAAGATATATATTTTGAGGACTAAAATTTTTAAGGTAAAAAGATTGTAACATCCAATATTTTGATTTGGGTTTACTGTATTCTTGACATAGGAGGTCATTAGTGAAGGTAATTAATGAACTAATAATTATAAGCGAGCTTAAATTCATTTCATATTTAGGCTAGACAACATGGATTCATGAGATTATTTGAGGGGTAATTAGGTAATTTTTTATTGGTAGTCAGTAATTATTTCCAATGCCTTGGAACATTAATTAGGGTTACTGTAAATTTAATACATATTTATGTGTATACTTTAAAAGGGTAAAGCCTAATAAAACAGAGAATTAAGTATAAAGATATAATCCTAATTATAAATGTAATTGTATATTTCCTTATTTACCCATGTATGCACCCCATCTAATTAATCATGAAATTGAACTTTTGGATAATCATTAAACTGCTTCAAAAGACAATAGAAGTAGAAATAAATATTGCACTTGGTTTGAACCCGCATAGTCACACGCTTAATTGACTCTACACTATCAAGTCCTTGATCCTCCATTTTCAGTTATACCTTGCATGCATCTAAGGGGATATTATCATGTTAGTTTATTTGTAATTAAGTAGAATTAGTAGGGCATTAAAGTAGTGCATGACCTCTTCCCTTAGCCACCCCCTCTTTTTATTTGCTTTCCCACTTGTTATTGTACCCTTTACTTTCTTTTATTTAAGAGGGAGTTGCCCACTTATTTTTTGTGTGTGTTAGAGAGCGTGTGAGAGTTAGAAGATCAGGAGAAAAAGTGAAGAGTGAATCATTCTAGCCTTCTTCCTTCTTGTCCTGCACCGATCTTGTGGTGTTGACTTTGTGATCCATTCATGTAGTAGCAATAGTGGCCGTTCGTGTTTTTTAATTAATTATATTTGTATGTTTCAAGGCAAGTGAAATCTTTATCATTCTTTGATAATTTAATCATTTTCTTAAAAATCCTTATACTTTCTTATTAATCAAAATCCAAAAAATTCTCCTTATCCTTTACTAGTATTAGTTACGAAATAATGTAACATGTAAAGTATAGGAGATGTATTTTTAATTCCATGTTTGTATGACTTGGTGTTCATCATTTTTTGTGCTGTATTTGGCAAGATTTTGAGCCAGCATTCAAACACTATAATGTCAATTGACCAACATTTGAATGAAATTTGAACATCAACATGTATATAAGAAGATTTGATTATTTCATACTTCAATGATTTATATCTTTTGCTTTATACCTTTAATGAACAATATAGATCTATTTACATCAAACCTTATGATAGAAGACTGTTTTGATATATGATAAACTACTTGTATGATGTAAATCGATGAATTTATGATCTATGTATTCAATGTGAGACTAGCATGCGGTACTGTGTTTGAATGCTAGGGCTTATTTAGGGTAGATTGGCTAGTCTACGGACATGACCGTGCAATATCAAGAGTATATCTTAGCAGATATATTCTGAGAAGGCTAAGAGCCTTATTTATTTAATCCCATAGGATTTTATTGTTTATTTCGTGAATTAATGGCTGATGTTTGAGTGCCATGGAATGTAAAATTTGAATGCTAGACCTGCTTGACATACTTGTGTAAAGGAAAATTTGTGAGTTGTTGGTAGTAGATAGGACTCTCCACCTATTTTGGAGGTTTTGTGGCTAAAATTACAAAATTATGTTGTTGGAAGACGATAGAGAGTTATTAACTCACATAGTTATTACCTAGCTATTAGGGTGGGCCTGTAGTTGTTGATTTATATTGATAAAATAAGATTTAAATAAAATTTTGTGTAATAACTCATATACTCACAACATCTATGAAGATAGGTTTGATGGTACCTATATTATTACTAATATTCAAATTCTACAGAATCTCAATTATATTCATATTGTTCATTTTTAGTGAAAACTCTCAATAGTTATTCTTATAACTCTTGAGTCATATATATGATATGACGTTTAATTTCAAATAATTGATGATTGGTTCCATGTTATTATTGCTTTGTGTATTTAATATTGCTATTCGAGATATATATTGATTACTGGTATTGTTAATTATATATGTTATTCAGTATTTGACTCGTTTTTATATCCAAAGTCTAGCTACTTTTATATCTGGAGAGGGAATTTTTTTTTTCATTTTAGATAGTTGTTTGATAGTTTGTTGGGACTTTATTCCATCTAGTTTGTTGGTATTATGTTCCATTTTGGATAGTTGTTTGATAGTTTGTAGGGCTCTATCGCATAAATGCTGCGAAAATGTCTAATATCAAAATACCATGTCTAGGAGTTTTTTGGCCATGAGAGAAATGTAGGCGATGTTACACATATCTTTTTCATCCGTACCTTTTTCTTGGAGTGAAACTTCTTAATCAAATATGAAATAACATAACTAAGATATTCACTTGGTGGCAATATTTAAAACTTGAGTAGAATGGTCAGTGAAATTCCTAGACTTGGGTTTAAAACAATTATGTCATATATGATTATGTAGGCCATAGTGAAGTCATATAGGAACAGATCTATCAAAAGAAAAGAATCAACATCATAGTATTTTCATTTTCAGAGTTTATGATTAGGCAAACCATAAAGTAATGATAAAAAATGCACCTAATTATTGTGCAATCATTGCAAGTCGGAACAAACTTGCTAATGGAAATGATGAGAGGAGAGTGCAACCTGGGTTGAACTTTAAAGTCACAAGTGCAAGCTTTCTCACTTGGTTTCGCTAACTCAAAGGAGTACCTACATCCCTTTCTAAACTAGCAATCATAGATGGAACAATGGCCGATTTTTGAGTTTAAGAGTTGTTTAATTTAAATTTAAGACTCTAGTATGTTAGTTTTTTTTTGTATTTTTTGAAAATATAAATAATTGTACCTTAAAATTTTCTAAATCTCATTAGGATTTGACTTTGTTATCAAGAGATTCTTCACACCTTTTAAGGCATTAAGATTTTCTTTTAACTTAACAAGATGATAATTCAAGTACTTCTTTCACTTTCCATCTCATCCACAATTTTT
>JAOVVI020008172.1:0-14362 GCA_028571085.2 Nepenthes alata
TGAATCTTCACCAGTTCCTCTCTGCTCTCTCTTACTTTGTCCTTGATGTTTCCAAATTCTTTCTTACTCCAGGCCTTAAGAGCATTCTTTGTAAACCTTCATTTTTTGGTAACAACATAGGTTGGGTTCCCTCTCACCTCTGCTGTCCAGGCCTCCTTAACAACCTCCAGGAACCTGGGATGTTCAGTCCACATATTGTTGAACCTGAAAGGCTTCATCCCTGACTTCATCTTGCTACCATACTGCACCATGGTGCATGGTCACTGATCCGGCCCATAATGAACAAAAGAACCATTGAAGCTTTGTATTCAATCCACATTGACTAGACACCTGTCCAACCTTCCTACAGTTCTCTTAGAACCTTCAGACTGCTTGCTCTATGACCACAAGTGGCCAGTGGCTTTAAGGTCCTCCAAAGCAAAATAAAATCTTTCTCAATTCTTTTGTCCCAGCAGCTACAAGATAACTGATCAGATCTCTCTATCTCGTTAATGTCATAGTTATATTCAAGATCAGCCAAATTCTGCCGTTCCCGGCTTCATTCTCTACAGTAATGGGTTGACTACAATCTTTTTCAAAGCATCTGGTAATGATGGCTGCTTTTTCATTCCTAACTTTTCGATTTTGTTTCCTTCCACCAAGCCAATCAAATCCGCCTTTTGCGCTCTTATAGAATTTATTGCCTTTCTCTGCTTTTTTACTTTACCGATCCTTCTTCCATTCCATATAAGGAATCCTCTTCTAGTTAAAATCAAAATAGTTAGCTCATTTACAGATTCCTCCTGGGTCATGTCTCCCGAACGCCTTTTTCCTTCCATCCACATACCACCGATCGACGGTCCTAGTCAGCCAATTCACTTGAGTGAGAAGCCCCCTTTCCTTTATAGTCGGAACAGGACTTTGCTAAGTGGTAACCTGCCTTTCTCTTGGTTTTCTAATGTATATTACTATTATTAGAATAGAACGATTTTTCCCCGTAGGGCTCCCATTCACGTGTCTGTTCTGTTCAAATAAGCTAATAGACGAAAACGTTTGCTTCTAATATAATAATAACTAACATCATCACTATTTTGTTTATGCGACCGAGCAAGCAGTTGATCATCTATTCCGGAGAGAAAGACTCGACTACTATCTCTGAGGTTTGAAGTTGAATGGGGCTTTGAAATGCTCGTTCCTAGGAACTCAGTAGAGTTACCAGTCAGTCAGCAGGCATTGAATTGAGGCCGGCAGCAGATATTAATCTTAGTCGGTAAGGGAAGGAGTTTTGAAAGAAAAAGCTGCTTGACTCACCGATGGTGCTATAATAGGTTGTTAATGTTAACGTATCCGCTGCTGGTGGTGAAGGATCAAACCTAGACTCGAAAGCAACAAGCGCCTTGTATAGGTTGGGTGCTTCTTTGTTTTTTATTATATCAAGAAAGGCGAAACTGGACTTTGAGAAAGAAGGAGTGCGTTAGCCTCTCTATACTATAGTAAGGCCCTTTTCTTGCTCGTCAGCGCTTTACTAATAACTTACTAATAACATAGAACATAGAAAGGGCTTTTGCCTATCTTACTAATAAGAAGAAAGGGGCTGCTAGTTGTAGCGCGCTAGCGCCCCTATAGAGTAAGGCTCTTTTTCTGCGAGACTCCATCCAAATCCGCCACTCGTTGGTTGGTGTTCAATTCTTTTTATTGAGAGACTATGCTTTCAATTCCATTCTTCGTCTCTCTAGTCGCAGTATTCTTGCTCAACCCAACATTTGATAGTGCCGTGCCGGGGCGATAGGCGCGCCGCAGTCACGCATTCGAGCAAGAGCCTTTGCCTTTCTTCGTTATGTAAATAGAGGGCCGGAATAAGTGCCAGACCCTCAACAAAAGAATGGATTAAGGTGATAGAGTGTTATCAGAAGACGCTAGGCTTCGGAATTGAAAAACTTTCTCTTTTTTTTTTCGTCAGCGGATTTCGTTCATCAAGTTCTTGTTTGATCTGCCGCTGTTAGAACACCACAATATTCGTCCTTTTTAGGTTAATGCTAATGCTCTCAATGGTGAATCGATCATTCGATATCCTTTGACGACGACGACGGAATGGAAGAAAAGTAATGAAACCTGCGATGGCTACTGAATAACCTCCTTTGACTTTCCCAATAATAAAGCCTTTGACCTTTGTATTCGTTCGCCAAATCTTGTTCAGTTCCATCCAAGCTCGGTTTTGTCTGAATCTTCGTGGAAGAAGAAGAAGCGGTTCACCAACCACTACATCTGTGGATCCCACCAAATCATTAAACCTGGCGGCAGCTCGCTCTTTGATCAGTGATTCACCGGCCACTAGATCGATGAAGAATCTCTCCAAAATCTGCTCTTTGATCAGTGATTCACCGGCCACTAGATCCAGGGATCCTACCTTATTCTCAAACCTGGTGGCTCGGTTGATTGGCACTCCTGTAGGCTCATCTTGCATACAAATTCTGGGGGTCCCAGGTCCTGCATCCACCAAGAACATTTCTTCCCTTAAGCGTAAAACTTCAGATTGTAAGGCGTTTCCACTACATAAGAAAAAACTGGAATTAGATCTTGGAAATGATCGACTCAAATAGATGCTCATCATAAGCTTTTTTTTTCCTCCTCTTCCTAAGGTCGTAGGTTGTTCTTTTTTTTTCGTAACTTTCAGTACCATGTGGCCGTACCTTTTTCTTTTTGTTCTCCGCCTATATTCCATTTTCTTTTGGATGGAGTAGAACTTTTTTTATGTGTGATGGCATGTTTTGCCACAATTGGGAATTTGAGACGTGTGAATTTGAAATGAATTTGGTACAATACTGGCAATGGTACTGTCAATGTTTTTTTCATATGAATGTCAGTCACATCACATATGTCATATCTTAACTTTGACTTTCTTATTCTTCTTCTATGTAATTTAAAAAGCGAATTGGTCGGATCTGTGAATAAGTCGTAAGGTTTGTTTTCGGTGAATACGGCGTAAGTCGGAGTGACTGAGTTGTAGTAGTTTTAGTGTAAATAGTGATAAGTAAGGTAAGTGAGCGAAGTGCCCCACGGGTGTGGGTCACGAGCGGGTTCTCATTGATTTTCTCTTCTAGTGGGCCTGAGGAAGCGGACTCCTAGCTCTGGGTTTCGGTTTAATACCAATCTCCCTATCAACAGTCGCATATCTCTTTATTGTTCTTGGGCAAGCAGCTTTTGCTCAAGTGGAATCAGTTTGGCATATATAAAGAAGTAGTTGATCCTGTCTTATTGTATTAATGAATCTCTAGAGAGAAATCCCCTGGGCCTTAGCTCATTGGGCTGATTGCTTTTCATAGCAAAATTGGAAAGATCAGAGTGGACATTCTTGGATTAGGCTGGTGCTATCTCTTATTTAAGAGAAAGAATAAGGAGAAAGGCTGCCTTAGGTTTAGGAGTTGAGAGTTCTCTCTGCTTGAATAGCCTAGTTTCTTAGCCTTGGTGCCTAGCCTTCTGCTTCTGATCCCGGGAGAATAATAAGAATGGCTGTTGTTTAATCAGCTGTGAAAGACGCTCTTGCTCACGAATCCGCTGTTCTAGCTCAAGCCGAGAAAAACCAGGCTATCTCCGATAAAAAGAAAAGAGGGGTCACGAACGGGAGAAGAATAAGGCAGGATGTCGTTCGACTAGTTTTTAGTTTGAACGTGGGCTATTTAATATTTTAAAATGTCTCTCCTCGCCTAGAAGTCGAAAAAGAAAAGAACTCTTAACGGCAGGAAGCGAAGGCAATGAAATTGTGTAGCCTATGCGAAGAAAGCCTACACTGGCTTAGCTCTTTTCAGGTTGAAGAAAGAGGGGCAGCTTGAAAACTTTCACCATGTTCAGAAAGATGTCTTGGTTGAATGCTTTCTGTGGAGAGAAAGGCTGCTTTTAAGGTGTTCTCTTTCCCGATTTCTGTCGTTCACCTTTTCGGTTTAGTTGAATTCCGTTCTCAGATCAGATTAGATACTATGAACTATTAGTAAGACTGTATAATAGGCATAAGAGACCTAACTAACTGGATTGCTAGCAGTGAGACCGATGCTCTTAATCCGATTGAATCCGCTATTGTGATCATATCACATGCTCTTAGATCAATGGGAGTGAAGTCAGCCTATCCATCAACATCAAGGAAAGACTCTGTCTCCTGTCAACTGCTCTGGGTTAGCGGTGAGGTAAAGAAAAATAAGTGGAATAAACGCTTACCCAACTTAATGATCTTGAGATTTCTGCATCCCAACGCATGCATCATTGAACTTTTCAGGCCTGATATCTCGATCTGCAAAGATCTTGCCATTTTTACTGTTCTCACATTCATGAATACCAAAAGTGATATCCGTATCACTGACTTCCACGAAACCAGTTTCCTCCTCAGACAGAGAGAAGGAACTCATCATATGAATGATGTCAATATCCATGAGAAAGGGTGTATGTGGGACGACAGGAAAAGGATAGTGCGGTTCTGGGAAGGATAAAGACTTTCCATTTTGATCGAATGACTAAGAACTTAATAGGAAAGCAGTAGTCGTGTAGATAGGATGATCAATAAAGGAGAAGGTTCTCAGATCATTCGAGAAGATCAGAGGAGGAAACCTCAACCCTAGGTGAAAGGTGAAAGAGAGAAGAAAAAACAATAGCCCCGAATCCAAACCAAAATAGGCACTCAGTGGTCGCTTACCGACCGACAGAGACTCTCGAGAGAGCTAAGTTTATAACTTCAAAAAAGAATCGAGAAAGACATTGATTGGAGTAGAGTGTATCCAATCCAATGAAAAAAAAGAAGGAGGTGTCGTAAAAAAAAAGACACACAACTGACACACCGTTTATATCTCTCCTCTCAGGTATTTAAATGACCTTGACTTTAGAGACAGGGTCAAGCCGAAATACTTTTCTTTTCTTCTCCTGTGAGGTATAAAACGAGGGAAGTCCTTGGACAAAGCCTATTTTACAGGATGAAATGGGAAAGATTCTCAGTCAAATCTTGGAAGATTGCCGCCACTAAGTCACTGTCCGGAAGTGATTCCGTCTCACGTGACATTCAATGGCCCTTTAGTCGTAAGTCTTCGTGGTGGAACCAGCTCTACATTGATCCCTTCTTTTCCATAGGATTCTCACGTCAGTGGTACTATCTCTATCCTGTAATCCAAGGACGCGATACTATTGATAGTCTTAGGGAGAATGAAATGCAATATGTCCCAAGGATGATACCTATCCCTACTCATCGTTTCGCGAAGGCCGTAAACTCATTGGCTCTCCATTTTTCATCTTCTTTCTTATTGCCAACGGAGAGTTTCATTGGTCTTTCATGGATAAACTTTTTGAGTATCCTGTAGGTCGATTAGGCTTTAAGGTTGAAGGGGCCGGGGTGACTGATTTGTATAGTTGAGCCTCTGACCTTGAGAATGTGCTCTGATCCATGCCAATCCAATTGTCAAAGTACTGGTGATCTTCCTTTGAATTATGCATCGCTCACTTACAAATACAAAGGTATCGACGGTATAGACGATGACGGAAGCAAGGTTAAACGTAGTACAAAAGGGAAGCCTCCAACCCTCTGTCCCTTTCATATTAGAGGCTCATCCTGAACCATCGATTGCTTGACCCAGATTCATGAAGGAAGCCAACCGCGGAGTCAAAGCAGCATTTAAGGCATAGCAAAGTACTCTTGCTATAGCTAGAAATGTATGTTTTTCAAATTTAGGTTTGGTATAGAGGGGTCATGGGATGATGGAAGCAAGATAGAGCTGACAGATGGATCAACCCTCCCTCCAATCTCGATGCATCTTTTGATTGAGAATTCGTTTTCGATAGCACTGATTGATGAGAATGCCCTCATTCTCTTGTATACGACGACTTGCTGAGATTGGTGACTGGATAATAGACGACAAGTCATCTCTTTGGATCTCATTCATAAAAAAGAAAGTAAGCACGGCTCTTCTCCCAATCAAGCGGAGCCAGCACGAGATGCTTTGCTCTTATCACAGCCGGGATATCTATAGGTAGGACCTTCGAAAGAGACTGTGGATAGTTTAGAATCGGCAACCCCACCCCTTCCATACTGACGGATCCCGAAAGTCTTGATTGCCCCTTGATGATGGCACCTGGTTTAGGCCTTGCAAACTCTTCTACTGAAGGGGATTCTCGAACAATGGAAAGCAGTGTAGGCTTGCTTCGCATAGGCTACACAGGGGTTGGGATAAGTTTTTTCAGTTCTATTTTCATTTCACTACTTCGAATTCGGGGATCTAAATCAGAATCCGACTCTTTCTCTTTCCGGCTTAGGTGACGAGATGGGCCTTTCGCTCGGTAATCACTAAAAAAAAAATGACCTTTCGCTTAGTAGCAGCCCGCTACCTTTAAGCTAATCACAAATCTTGACTATCTTCTCTCTTTCTGTTAGAGATGCCAATATCAACTCGTCTCTCTCGCCTGGGAATCCGTGGCTAGTCATTCCCACCTTCATAGCATAGGAAAGATCTTCCAGTCCGGATCTAATCTAACGGCTATATGCGGATCGCCTTGCGCTTGGTATTCGTATTCATTGTAAAGCCTTGAGCTACCACCGGATTCCTCTTCCTCCGGAAATGAAAACCTGAAAAGAGCTCTTTCTCGGCATCCGGATTCTCACCATCCCAGAAGTTGACTTCTTTGCTGGGCTACTAGAATAGGCTATGATTCCTATCTCTCAAGAGTGAGAACCAATCTCCTTTTGAACTAAAAAAGCGTTTAAGCGGGTTATTGAACTTCTATTCTAAATCACCGAATCTCGCATCCAAGCCCGTTCTTTTGGACTCAATCAATGAAAAAGCTTAGTCGGATTCTTACCCACGCTAAACCGATTTAATAGAGGCTTAATAGAGGCCTGGCTAAGGACTGCTACCCTCTATTCTTTTCTTGCTAAGAACGAATTCTCGAAGCCCGGAAGTTCCTTCGTTCCCAACCAGTGATTCTCATGGCCTTCGTGCCAAGGAAAGACTAGCTAAAAGAGCTCCATTACACAGAAGACCAATCGAATCCCGATTCAAGGACAAGCAAGGAAATCCGTCCAATAGAATAGCCGCTTCTTCTTATTAAACTAAACGGATCCATGTTATCAAAGATGAATTTCCCTCGAGCTGGGCATGAGCTATTCCCATCTAGTTACGCGTAGTGGGACTGCGAAAAAGTCTTCCTTTCAAGATCGCCTTGCCTTTATGAAAGTACGCTGTACTGGCCTTTCTTCCCCTAACCCCAGGAAAATCATTGAGTTGCCCCCCTCTTACTATTGAGTTTCCTTCACTCGGGTATTTTAGTTCCACTACACTAAGACGAGAGAAGTCGGGATTTGTGGCCTACCCCACATTTGCCTTCTATGCGCTACGAGCATCGACAAAGATCTCCTTTTAGGAAGATGGGCACATCATATCCCTAAGGGACGAAGGAATAGTGCTGACTTTCCCTCTTAGTAAGGACAGATGTGAACGAATCGGCTTAGCTCCATTACCTTACTACCTTAGATTAGCACTAGGAATATTCTCTAAGACCTATAGGCCAATTAGACAGAATTAGTGGTATAGCTGTTAGATAGTAGTTATAGTAGGAGTAGTCGAAGGAGGTGTAATCAATATTTTACGGATTACCTTTCCTTCTTTACCTTTACCGCTTTACTGTTACACTAAACAGAGTCTTTTTCTTTCAAAAAAAGCAGGAATTAGTGATAGCTGTACCAATTAGAGGAAGGAAGAAGGAAGCGTATCGAAGTCACTTCCGGGGGATAGGTAGGAGCGGCATAAGACTTCCTTGCTTTCTTGCTATCGGAAGTCTATCAAGGAATGTCATACTATCGAACTATAGGCGAGATGAAGGAAGCAAGGGACAAAGCCAAGGTGCGTAGCGGGAGAAGACTTTTAACGCTTTCTTCATTGCGCAAGAATGAATATATTAGTAGGGCAAGGAACTGATTGATCTGTAAGAAACTGTCGTAATAGCACCCGTAATAGGCCTACTTAGAGGAATGGGTAGCGTCTTTACCTTCTTTCATGATGTAGTTGCTTATCCTTTAGGGAAGCATTTCACTCCTAGGTTAAAGAGATGTGGAACTCTTTGACAGCAAGAACTTGAGACTCGGCTTAGTGTGTTACGTGAGAAGGCCTCTCTTTAAGCATCAAAACTATAATAGAATACACTGGGTAACCCCCAGAGGGTAGAGGGATGTAATCCCGAAATTCCTTTACAATACAACGAGCAGAAAGAAGCCAATCCAAGGATTGGCGTATGGAGTTCAAGAAGTCCGCAATCCCATCTGTCCCTTTCCTACTATATTTCCCTTCCATTACTATATTGTAATCGTTAAAGAATTACTGTACGTGCATTCTTTAATTATATCAATAACTATTTATTGTTAAATATCGATATTTAATTGTTAAAGTTGTTATTGTTCTTAAATAACATCCTTACCGGCATAATTGCCGCCTTCTTGTTGCCAGTGCTTATACCTGATAGTCTTTTAGGAAGGTGCCTGCTATATGTTATTCATAACTATACGTGCATTCTTTAAGTAAATCCATAGTTATTGTTCTTTTTCTTGTTTATCTGAACAACTATCTTATAGAATTGTCTTATTTGAATTTCTCTTGCTTTCTGAGTGAGGCGGTGGTCTTTCTTTCTTCTCAAGTGGTGTAGGTGGTGAAGGGGATTTATATAAATAAAATAAAAAAAGACCTCTCCTAGTCACATTTGGTCTGCTCCTCCCGTGGAGATTGGCTGGTAGTCACAAGGAGCGACGCGAGCTACGGCTTGCAGAGTTGACCTTTCTTTCATTGGTTTGTCCATGCCACCTTGCGTCTGTAGCTTACAGTTATATTAATGAGTTGCAAGAAGCGTTGATTGGCCGTGGGTTCTGGGCTGTCACGAAGGTTGTTTTGCATTCTGGGCCGCGCTGACCGCTTGGGCTGCTGCCACTTGAATTGGGCTCTGCGATTCTCAGATTTTACCCGTACTGAACCCAATACTATGTATATTGTTTTATTTTTTAAGTATTGTGTTTAAATATTAATATTTATATAAAAAATATCTAAAAATATTTGAAAATTAAAATATTTAATATATATTTAAATAACAAATTACATAATAAAATAAAGTATAGCATATTAAAATAATTTTTAACTGAAAATTTATTAGTAATGAAAAAATATTTATAAAATATTTTATAATTTAGGCCAAATTTGTTAATTATACCTATCATTGTGCACAATCTAAAAAATTAATCTATACTAATTTTTAACTACATTTATTTAATATATTGATATACTTTAGTTAAATTTTATAAAATTTTTAATTAATTGAATCTGATTAATTGGATGATCTAATCATTTTTATTATTATAAAATGGAGGAATTATTACATTTTCAGAAATTGAAAGAGATGATCACTCTTCTGAATATCCTACTCCGTGAAACACTGTACTTTACAGATTTTTTTATAAAATTTATATTAAAAAATAAAAAAAATATAAAATATAATGCTTTACGAAATAAGATTCCTGTGGACAGATGATCATTCCAATATTTTTTTAAACTTTATCTTAGCGTATGTCGTGGATTAAGAAATCTAAGCAAAGTCTTCGACCCAACTTGCATTCCCCCCCCCCCCTATTTTTCTCTTTTTTTTAACTTTATCTTAATAGTCTAATGACGCTTGACTAGATTATTATTTAATTTTTTTAATTAACAAATCGTAATACACTAAAATCTATTAGATAAATATTTATTTAATTAGTTTGATTTAAAATTAACTTATTTCATTATTTAATCTAAATGTTAATTAATAATCTAAATATTCAAACCCAATCCATCGATCCATCTAACTTATTGAACCCAAATATTTGATTTCTACTTAATTTAAATATATATACAAGTTTACTCAATAATCTAATCCACTAATTAAACTAAACTCAAACTAATATCCCAAATATTTAAACTCAATTGAACGGTTTAAATACTCTAAACTCATATTTTAAACTCAATTCTAAATTTTTATTTCTAAATAATTATTAAAAATAGTCAAATAATTATTATAACTAATTAGATGATTAATTCTCATAAAATAATAAAATCAAAAATATTTAAAATATTACAATGGCAGTGGCCCAAAAACCGAGCCACTCCCATCACAACAGGAAAACAACCCTAGAAGGGACATAATGGTGAGCTCCAACCGGAGCTTCTAGCCTCCCAAGACTTTCACCAACCTTGAATATTAGCAATGGGAATTCTAGTCAATCTTTGAACGTAACTTTCAACTCCGAAGGGTGCCCACAAATCCTCTACGATGGTGGCCTGGGACGCTCTTCTTGCTCGATTGCTCACATCACTTGATCAAGGAAAAGGTGATTCACTTACCAAAAAAAAGGAAAAGGTGATTCATAACACAAAATACGGAGAATCCCCCTATTTATAATTAGAGTAAGGGTTAACAAAGCAATTAATTCGAATGGTCACATCCACAGTGCCATCAATAGGAGGTCAGCATCAGACCTCAGGGCTACTCAGATTCTTTCCGGACAAGGTTTAGCTCAAATGATGCCCTACATGAAAAAAAACCTCAAAAGGAAGCATCTAGGAAATGAGCGTGCAGGCTGGCCCGTGCAGAGATGTCCCGTTACCATACATGCTAGGAACTAGCAAAGCACGGTTTCCCAGCATGGAGGGTTAATGATGGTCCAGTGTCACCATGAGCTAGACCAATCACAAACCCAACAATTAGCATGATAAGGGGCTCAACAAGCGGCAGGTTAAGACTCAACATGAAGATCAACCCAACCCAATTCGTAGGCCATAACGGCAACCAGAATGAGGCCCAGGGAGGGATGATTCAAATGGAACAAGTGTCAAAAGCCCAACCAATAATTCAACCTGACAGACCGATTCTAACAAACCCAAAAGTGACACCTGTCATGAACTTTAGCGCCAAATCTTCACCCACGAAGTATTACAAATATTTCTCGCACCACAATGTTGAAAAAAACAAGAATAAGAAAAAATGGATAATGGGAGGAGGAGCTCCAGCATTAGAGGGAAGATCATTCTCCGGTGTCAAGAAAATGCCCTGTTCAAACCCATAATGCTCCTTTTCGGACTGAAAAATGTCTAAATCCCCCAAAGAGTAAAGGAAAAACAAAGCTCTTTCTCTGCACAACTTTTCCTCCTCGTAAAAGTCATTCCCCTCCAAGTGCACCACTAGTAAGCCACTTACCCAATGTATTCTTAGTGACTCACTCCATAAGTACATTGTAGTAGGCCACTTCATGAATGAATCCGAAGTGAGCCACAATATAAATGCAACCTTAGTGAGCTACCGACAGCGTGTAACCAAAAAGAAATCCTGTCCTCCTTTTTTCTCTAATTCGTCCCCCATCGGGCGCATAACAGGACCCAATCCTCCTTTCACATTTTCATTTGCATGCAATTCTACATTATTTAGTATCTTCTTTATATATTTCTATCTCTTAATAAAAAATTTTAATTTGAACGTCAGAGGATAAATAATGGAGTAAATCTGATCGATCCTTTGACCTCTTATTTTTAATTTATGGTGTACAGGTTTTATGTTAGCAGTGATGGAGATCAGGTTCACTACAAATCGACTCGTAGCGAGATATCAAGTGACTTTCTAATTTATACCACAACCTAAAAACCAATTACGCATCAATATATATATATTTATTTATTTATTTATTTACAAAAAAATAGGCTCATCTACATGAGAAAAAAAAATTAGAATAAAAAATTTATTTACATATCTAATTCCACATACTAAGGCACTATTATTATTATTATTATTAACGCCGGTAACATTGTTTCCATAAAAGAGGCAATCTAGCCTTGTCGTAGAAGCTTACATCACGTTAAATTAATAGTAATTTAAAAGATCGGTTTATAGTAATGCCAAAAGCGAAGACAGAGGGGCGGTAATCAAGTCACTTCACATGACTTAAAGCTAACTCCACCCAACCTCCACCTTGACAATTATACAAATCCTATTAGACTTAGCAAGAGTTTCTTAAAACAATGTGCCGAGAAGCTTAGTATTTTATATTTTATAAACTAAATTTTTGTTACATGGCCATCCCTCGATTATATTATTTTACGTGATATTTTATCTATCTATTTATAATAATTTATCTATATAAAAATAAATAAATAAATAAATAAAATTTATCCATAAATTAAAAGATTTTTACCTTTGCTAATAAAATAAACTAATGAAGAAAGGACATTCAAGAAGATACCCATAAAAGTGGGGATTTCCTACACGAAAAGCATATGATTAGTTAAATGGATTAGCACAAATTAGTGGGTCACAAGGAAGATTTGGTCGATCTTAGTGGATAATATGTGGTTATCACCTCAATCAACAGCACGAAATCAAAGCGTGATTAATTAATTGAGGTCCAATAGGAAGTTGTTTTATATTATATTAGGTGGTGGAAGCCAGTGCCAAAACCCAATTGTTCATGTAAGGGCATTGGTTGATGGGGTAAAGTCTAATATACTCAATTTTAGCAAATGTTTTCTTTAAAAAAATTCATGGGTTACTACTGATGGGTACCGACGCCAATAACCGAATGAGAAAATCCATTTTCAAAGTTTGGTTCACGTATCAGAGAAATCCAATAAGCCATTTTAGCCCAATCTAAAGATCCGTTTGAGAATAAGATAAAATTGAAGATAATGATCAGGTGGTTTCTCTTCATCTCATCATAACAACCTCGAACAGTTAGAACTAAAACTTGGATAAAGTTCTATCCGTTGAACGATTTTCTGAATAATTGATAAAAAGAATTAACTGCTCAATTATAGCCATTCAGCAGGGTAAGGAGGACATTCTCTAAAACCCAAAAAAAAAAAAACTTTCTTTCTCACTGAGACGTTTCAAAGAAAGTGTAAGCTCCTGCACTTAAAAAATTTATCTAATTTTTAATTTGCATCTTCTAATTTCTTCCCTAAAAAGGTAGATATTAATTTGAGCGTCAGAAGATATACGATAAGAGTATTTTTTACCATCCTCTAACATCTTATTTTTAATTGTATTGTATATGATTCAAATTCAAGTAAATGTAGACCGGACTCGCTACATACAGTATTTATATCCCTAATCCATTCAACAATCAGGATCCGATGAAGCAACAACTATAAATATAATGGTACGTCTATTTTATTGTAACTTAGAACTTGGATTGATATCACATATAAATTAATTTACATTATGGTTAATAAACATAAAAATAAATAAATAACTAATTTTAAATACTTAAATTGAAACCTTTTTTTCGTTGATAAATATAATCAATTATTTCTATCGATTAGTCAATTTTCACTGTCTTTTGTAAAATTATAAAATATTAATTTTTATGATAATTTTCACAAAATCATTTTTATAAATTGATTAGTGTTTAAAAAATGTAAATATGTCATTGATATAAAAAATAGTCTCCTAATAGCATAGGAGTAAGGCTGTTTATATAATATGCTCTTTAAATTTTATAATGTGATAGTCTGGCATATTGGGTTATAGGCATCTTGTGTTCTTTTCACTAAGGTCATGTCAAGGGTCAGATTATTTGATAAGAAATAATGAATAAAAAATAAAATACACCATCAAAATATAAATATAAATATAAATATAATTTTTTTAAATAATCAAAAAATTATTAATAAAAGGATCTTGACAAGTCTAATTATACAAAAACAAAAGTAACAAGCAGGCGCTTGCGCCTGTTGGTCACTTTATACCTCAATCGTCCGATAGTTCCAAAGGAGATCATCCAAATAGTAAGAGAGTATCAAAAATATTTTTTTTTAACTAGATAATTAATTTATATAAAATTAAAAAATATATCCAAATGAAAGATTTTTTATAATATTTGAAATAATTTTACCATGTTATAAAACTACCAAATCATTATGAACGAGCCGACCTCCACCCGTGCTCAGTGGGGCCAGTTCTATCACGACCCACAAATAATAGCCAAACTTTCAAATCTCATGGCACCCTAGTGCCCAAAGTAATACCGCTAGAATAATTAGAGATAAAAATGTCGTTTAAATATCAATTGTCTAGCAAAAGAAAAAGTCTTTTTATAATTATTTATAATGCAATGATAAATTGTCACGTATGATTAAGAAACTTATCTAATCGTACTAAAAGGGTGGAAAGATAAAGAGAGATATCAGCTGGTTTGATTACCTTTCACATGTGTAACCCTAAATCAATAGGGAAAGCCAGGTGCCAACTATCTATGCCCAATAATTTGTTGGGTATGGGTCACTCCTATATGAACTCATATCCGATTAATAGGTTGTCCAACGGTTTAGATGAGGACATGGCTTATACTGAGACG
>JAOVVI020008173.1:0-14362 GCA_028571085.2 Nepenthes alata
ATACTATCACTTTCATTTCTTATCCCTTTTATATTAAAATTGCTTCATCACTTTAAAAAATTAATTTTTTAGACATAGTTTTAATTCATTTTTCATCTCTTATGAAGCATTATTTATTTATTTATGTGACAATTTTAATAATATAATTATACACATTATCCATGAGGAATATCTAAATTAGTAAGTACATCGAGATATTTTAATGTTACTAATACTAATTTCTTGACTTAGGAAACAATTCTTCGGCCGTACGGAGAAGTAACCCACAAGAATCTCTGGGTTCATAATGGCAGGCCGAAACCCGCTTCGCCCCTCAGCCCTCTAGTCCTCCCTGTTTTCTCCTCTCATCAGCCCCGTCGATCTGAAACCCGTCAGTCGAATCTCTTGCTTTCGACGATCTCTTCTCTCAAGTTTCTTCCCCGACACCGGAAGATCTCCAAGTGGTTGAGTCGAAGCCTCAAATTTCTTCCAACTTGACAAATATATATTCTCTGCCATTTTTCCATTTTTTCTTGCCGAAAATTTTGAATCCGTCTAGGGTTTTCTGCCCCCGAACGTATTTCATAACAGGCAAGTCAATTAGTGACTGTTAAGATATTTGTCGTTGCTATAATTACGAACTTCTCCAACATTTACTTGCTCGGATCGCAGAAATTATGAAAGAAAAGGTTGAAAAAATTGATCGTTCTTTTATTTTATTACGCCAAAGAAGGAAAATTTCTTTTCCGCTTACAAATATATCGAGCACATTTCTGTGTTGAGTTACCTTTTACTCGGACTTTTCGGCAGTGGATTAGAGAACTAGGGTTTACAAACGATGTAATTGCCTGTTTCCTGATCTCGGGTCTTAATAATCTTTTGGGGCTGTATGTATATTGAAAATCGTAGCGAATATTTATCCTGGGGACTATAAATTGTTGATTTGATATTTGATATTTGATATTTCTGTGTGGGTTGTATGTGATTAGTTTCACATTCTTTTGCGTTCTTTTCCTTCTGTGTCAAAGTATTGTTGATAATTTGTGTGGTTGAGCTTCCTGTCCTTAAAGCTACAACAACTGGTAATGTTTTCAAGCTGGTACTTTTAAATTAGCAATACTGCTAAGGAAGAAAGGTGGGGTGCACGGGGAAGGACTTGCATATCAGTTCAAAGATCTTGGTGATTTGATCATCATATCATGATGCCAAGGCTTTCAACATAGAGGTTGGAAAGGTAGAATCTGCAGGCGCTAATGCAGAAATAGATATTATGGATGGGTTGTGTCTGTTCCTAATGTTTATAAGGCTTGATTGATTTGTGGACTAATACGTTTGATTTCAATGGTGGGGCATAAAGAAACAAAGGTGGCTGTTATATATGGGTCTTCTAAACAGTGAAGGTGAGCTAAAGTGGGTCACCCACTTGAGTTCTATCCTTTCCATTTGTTGGTGACATATTATCCATGTAATTTGTTATAATGGTGATTTACTTGGAATCCTGTAGTTCTTTCTCAAAAATAGGGATAAAAATGAAGGGAGTGGGAGGGATTGGATTTTGAACTAGAGAAAGTAGGGAGGAAGGCGGTGACAATAAATTGGAAAGGATACAGGAGTTGTAAAATATCAAGAAGTACCTATAAGAGAGGTTTTCATAGTTCTGGAGAAATGTAGCTTCTAACCATCCATATGATGGAAATATTTGTTTTATTAATGGGGAAAAAAAAGTTCTAGAATCTTTCAGACTCCACCTTCTGATATCAACATATTATAGATTATGTCTATGGTTCTTTTGATGCAAACAGTAAAATTAGGGCCATTTTGAGGTTTGAGGCTTGAGTTTTAGGCAGAGTACTAAGTCAGGAGAGGTGTCAGAGCTTAAATTCTGGTAAAAGGTTTATATATTGGATGGTTTACTCCATTACCATTAAGATTAGCTTAGATGGTAAGAAGGAAACCTGGAAGGCAGGAATGCTTCTGCACCGTTGATGCTAGATGGATGGGTGGCCTGTGGTAATAAAGTTGCATATTTGTGTAATGCTTTGCGTGCATATTCAGCTTAAGCATATGGTGCTAGGGTGAATTTTTTTTCAGCAACTTCTATGTAGACCGATCATGGGAGCTGCCTTCATGACTGCACATATTTGTCTATTGTTTCTTAGTGATCTCCTACTAATCCTTGAATTGAGGAGCTTCACTTAAATTACTAGCTGTAATATATAAATGCCCTGTTATTTTTACACATGATGCTCCTCCTCAAGAACTTAATGCCTTATGCAACATAATTTGAAATCTAATATCTCTAGGGTTTATATGCCATTGTGCTGTCATGTTGTAGTTATAACTCTTACTTCAATTACCAGAAAGGTGCTTACTACCCACAGCTTCATTTGGCTGTAGTTGAAATGAAGCTTTAGTTGTTTGCATTTGCGTGGATTTGATTGCCATTTGTCTTTATATTTTCACACACATGCAAAACACATTCATTCATTTTGCCATTGATGATGAATGTTTGTTTGAAGCCATTTTTTTGGGGCTCATGGTATTCACCAATGTGATGGTAGTGTTTGCCTATTAGTGCAAGATAAATGAATCGAAGGGATTCTTTATGGTAGGTGTGTTTACTAGCCTGTGTATGACATATTTAGATGCATATGCTCATTATTATCTTTCTTTTCCCCCCTTGATAGGTTGTGTGCAATTCTTTTTGATGACTTTCTAACTGCTATTTAGCTATGGCATCAAGTATGATATCTGGAGACCGGAGGTACATAATGCTTCAGTACTATCCTTTACCTCTGTTGCCATGATTGCAAAGTTGTTGTTAAATTAGGTTTATATATATATATGTAATCTCTGCCTTGTAATTGTGAATGTACTAATGAAGCCATTGCCATACATAAATGATAAATGTATTGATTAGGTGTATGAAGATGTTGATACTTAAAGAAGCTCGTGATCGTATATTGTAATTGTTCATATTTTTGGTCTTTATTGTTCAATTATTGGATTAATATTTGTTTGACCAGGAAATAAAAGAGAAGCTAACTAAAATTTGGAGAAAGCCATCATGTGGAGTACCCTCCGTGTACACTATCTATGATATTTGCCATCCTTCTTTTTCACAACTGAAGTGATCTTTATATCGAAACAGTGATTTACTCTGGAAGCAAGTATGACTTAGTTGCTTTCAAGCTGTTTAAGACAGCAATTTATTGCTCTGGAAGTGAGCAGCTGAAGATGATTGCTTGCTCTTGACCCATTTGAAAGAGAAAAAGAATGAGGAACCTCCAAAAAACTGCTGCCGGCAGCTATGAATCATCATCACGAACAGTAAATGCCATTATTAGCTTTTGATTGCTGACAATCATCGCCTGCAACAGGGGCGATGACTCACAATTAACACTAGCTACAGGGCCATTGGCAGATCTGACACAAACTGGCTACATACTGCACCAAGAGGCTTAATGAAAACCCATAATTCTAAAAGAATGAAAAAAGAAAGATCAATAAATAATTGAAGTCAAAACTCGGTCTATTTGTTGTACTTTGATCATCACCATACTGCCTTGATCACAATCTCTTTGCCTTCATACAAAAATACAACTTGAATTTTGGCCGATCAGAGGACTTCAAACATGACCGAAGGAGACATGAATAAGAGAAAATCATACAAAATGGCCCTATATTGAAGCAGTTAAATTTGTTAGTTTTAATCCATCTCCTTCATGAAATCTGAAGAGTGGAAAATCATAAGAGTTCCTCCTCCTACTTCGCTATACATCCTTATTTTATGAATTTAAGTCGATTAAGAGGTCTTGACATCATAACTCAAGCAACGAAATCTCTGGTTTTTAGGCCTAATTTAGTGTCACTGAGAATTGCTGCAATAAGTGATGAAAATTAATATTTATTGCTGGAGATCAATAGATGTGTTTAATAGGTCTGTAAGTATTGGAAAATGTGTAGATATTTGATTTCACCCTGAAATTAGTCATAATCTTCTCTAAAGATATCGGATATGAAGTGATTCTTCAGTCATAACTTTCTCTAAAACTTTCCCTTAAAGATATTGGATGTGAAATGATTCTTCATGGTCATAACTTTCTCTAAAACTATCTGATATGACCTCATTTCTGATCAGTTTAGAAGCTGTCAAGATCTACTTCTAAATGAGAGGCATAGCTAATCTTTGTATTGCTGGGTTTTGAGATAATATGTTGGCAATAATATAGTTGGGGAATTATATAATTAGGGGATAAGTGTTTAAATAATAGTTTGAATATTATATGTAAAGTGAACAAGTGCCAACTTGTTGTAAAAATAGGTACTAGTATGTTTTATTTTCTTCTGAACTAATGGCTCATGAGTAATAAGTGCTAACACGTGGTAAAATTAGATACTATTGAACATAGCTATATTTTATTTTCTGCTGAACTCATTGCTCAAGAGTAACAAGTGCTGAGAAAAAAGAGCTGTGCTAGACTGGGCCGGAAGGCCTGTGCTGATTGGTCGGAGTTACAGTGATTTCTTGATGAAATTGCTCTTCATATCTGATTAGTTTAACGTTGTTAGCACCCTTGTACGCATAAGATTTGCTTTTTGATCACCATATTGGTTTTATTTTGGTTAAGTTAATATAATTTTTGGTAAGTTTAAATTTAAATGTTACATCTATAGGATATTGTAAATGTAGATCATCCATGCTGATGTTGCTGACTCTTGAATCCAGCCTGTCACTACAACCGTCCTCCACCATCACCAAAACTGAAAAAAGAAAAAGTAGATTGCTAAGTATATTAGTTCACTATTTGAGTGAAGCTCTTGCTCCTTAAAGGCTCACTGGTCGAGTAGAACTGTTGGGGTTTTTGTAACATCATAGCCTAATGTAATTTTTGGATGTGGGATGTGTATTTTGATAGTCTGTTACTTGCAAATCAGAATATTTAGTATGCAACATCTGAGTGAATACATTGCATCGTTGAATGTTGTTTTTTAAAAACCTTTGAGAGGTACTTTCTCATTCGCTTGACTCCTTGATGAAACTGAGGGGGCTCTTGGTTTGGTTTTGTAACCTAAAGTGAGCATGATCATATTTTCCTCTTTTATGACATTTGTTTGAGAAAAAATGAGGTTCGTAAACTTAAACTGCATGTGAATATTGGCACCTTCCGCTTCCCCCAGAAACAAAATTTTTAACCAAAAAAAGCAAAAAAAAAAGGAGAGGAGATGGCTATTGCTCCTCTAGCACCATTGCATATAATTCACATTCAACTCAGATCAATTTTTGAGAATCCGAATCACAAAAGTGAGACTTTATTATCTCTTTGCAATAACAAATTTGGCACTGTCTAGCTGCTTCTTGGTGCAAAAATATCTCTTCATTGTGATTCTTCCTTTTATTTGGAGTTTATCAGCATGCTTAACTCTGCTCTATTTCCAAAAAGCACAAATAAAGCCTCACCATGTTATCCGGCCTTTATTTTGTTCATGTGTGTTGAAAAGTTTTATAGGTCATGGGTTGGAGGATGAGTTGTCAATAATAATGAGCCAACCTAGTGTAGGTTACTCCCACATCATGGGGTCTGGGGAGAGTTATATGTGCTCTACCTTATCCTTCCATTATAAAGAGGCTGTTTCCATAGTTTAAACCCATGAAATCTATATCACCATAGAGAAACCATACACTTGAGCCAAGGCTTACCTCAATAAAAGAGCAATCTGAATTTGGTAACTTAACTGGATGGGTCTTTAGTGGGAAAGGACTGATGGATCCTAGAACTGTGGTTGTAATCAGTTGAGCTGTTCAGTGAATTGTGAAACTTACCTTTGATTGTTCTTTGCACTTCAGTTGTATTGTTCCCAAGAGAAAAATTGTAGAAAATCATTTAATTTTGGTTTTCAAAATCTTTATTGTGCATTTTAATTATTAAGATTTTAGCCACACTATATAATGCGAAGGATGAAAATTGTGTCTTAGGGAGCAGTATTTCATTTTGTTCCTTACGTTTGGTTTTATTGATTTTGGAGGCGGGCTATGAGAAGAGGTGGCATGACTGTTCTGGGTAAAGTTGCTGTTCCGAAACCAATAAACTTACCTAGTCAAAGGTATTTGATTTCCTTTTGACTTTTTGTTTGCTTTCTGTGTTGGTATACTTGTGTTGCCCTCTGAAGTTTTCTTTCTTTTGCCTTCACCTTCAAGGTTAGAAAATCATGGCTTGGACCTGAATGTGGAAATTGTACCCAAGTAAGTAAAATTTGAGCTGTATGTTATCATCTATTGTGATCTCTGTCATATCGGGGAAAAAAAATGTTTCTTTTACCAAATTCCCGCCATGAATATGGTTTTGTTTTCTGGTGTTCTTTTGAAGTGGATCTGGGGTATTTGCCTTGAATATCAATCTGTAACCAGTCTTGGCACATCTCAATGAGATGCTTATATTAATAATAGAAAAGGAAAGGGGAATTGATCCATTAATGTACATTAAATAGGGGTACCCTTGGCTGGGGAAGTCGGCCTTCTTCTGCTGGATCAAATGCATGGGGTACATCAGTGTTGTCACCAAGGACTGATGGTAGTAGTGTGTCACCAAGTCATCTTAGTGGTCGACCTTCCTCTGGTGGCGGCTCTCGGCCATCAACTGCTGGCAGTGAGAAAGGCCATGATTCCGCAAACGCATGGGGTTCAAACTCGAGACCATCATCAGCTTCAGGGTCCTTGACATCCAACCACATTTCATTGCGTCCTCGCAGTGCTGAAACACGACCTGGTAGCTCGCAGTTATCTCGGTTTGCCGAGCCCTTAACTGAAAGTTCTGTGCCCTGGGGGGCAACTGGTACTGCTGAAAAACTGGTAAGCTCACGGAATTAGTGGCTTGTTTTTAAGAAATTCTTTTTTATCATGACTACCTAATGAAGTTTTGACTTTCAGCTTCTGTAATAAGACCATATTTCATTACATTGTTGCAAAATAAGACCGTATTTCCTTATGGTTTTGCGAAAATATTAAGGCACTGCCACTAGTTTGTTTTGACTCTTGTTCTGATCCAAATTTTCTTGTTTTAGTTTTATCTACTGACGCAACTGTCCTTTTTATTTTATATATTTGCACTTGTTCATTTGCATGGTTATATTCGTAGGGAGCAGAGAGCTCAGCAAATGATGGGTTCTCTCTGAGTTCTGGAGATTTTCCAACACTTGGCTCTGAAAAAGACAATTCGGGAAAGAACACGGAGTCTCAAGGTGCTATGCTTGCTTATAGAATTTTCTATGTTCATTCCCTTATGATGAATATGGCTAGCTAATTTCTCTTGTTTGCAAAGTTATGATGTCTTTTGAATGTAATGTATTTGAGAAGGGCCTTTTTTTGAGATTTGCAATCCATGTGTCTTTTCTCTTCCTTATTTTCCTTTGAAAATTTAAGAAAGTAAAGAAATCTCTGTTAAATCACTAATACTTGCTGTCATATCTGTATATCTGGGAACATAAAGAAACTGTTTTCAGATATTGAGGTAATTGTTCTGTAGTTATGGTGGTGGATCGATGATTGTAGCGTGGCACTGAAGGTAAAATAGATAGTTCATTTTAATCTTCTTTTTTCTTTTCTTTGCGATTAGTAAGATTTTTTAGCATCGAAACCCATTTTATTTCCCTTTGTTATGGTCATTTTCGAATTACAAGGACAATATCTTTTCCCTTTCAACCTATTTTACTCTTTTTTCGTTCTTTTTATATGGTGCGGGGGATGGGGGATGGTTGTTCGAGACTACATTCATCCCTGGTAACCAAGTTGAGTTTCCAAGTATGCATTGTGCTTCTTTATTTTCAGTTTTTCTTTCTCCAGGGAAAATCATTTCAGTGAGTCAGCTCATTTCATATGATGCTCCTGCGTTTATTGTGTTGAGAATTGGTGCAACAAGCTTATCTTCTAAAAAAAGATCCATTTTCTTTGTTGTCATTGTCAAATTGCCCATTCAAGTCTTGCTATTGTGGCCTTTTTGTTATTACTTTTTTCAAAAAAATAGTTTTTATGTGAATTTAAAGGTTTTTTATTTTATTTTTGGGCTGATGTGCAATGAGATTTCCCGTCACCTGATTTGTCATTTTCTGTATGTGATAGACTGTGGTAGCAACAGTCGCCCCAGATCATCTTCTGCTAGATTATCTTCTGTGGCAGAGAGAACCACAATTTCCCCTGGTGGTCAGTATGCATGAACTTATTTCAAATTTTTTCTTTCATTAGAAGATGTTCTCTTTTCATTCCATCCATACTTTGTGTCATAATAGAAAGCAAGGATGAAAGTATCAATATCGGTTATGGCCATATTGGTATAAGATATATCAGACGATACATATTTATATTTGATATATTAGAAGGGGTAAAATTTTAAAAATTGTAAGCTGACAAGATTATACCAGTCTATATCGTCGATATGAACATATAACGTAATATTATTACAGTATTGAAAAATATCAATATCAAGAGGCCCCTACTAATGTGAGAGAGAACTTATTGGGTGGATAGAGTAAATGTGGGAATAATGTACAGGAATGAGATACTACTTAAAAAAAGGCCAAAAACTAGGCCTAAAGAGCCTATGGTTGATATAAGAAGTACTTACTCTCTTTTGGACACAATGTCTGCAGGTGATAGAGTGACAGCTAATAAGCTAAGTTAGTATACTAGTGTTAGCGGAACTCAGCAGCTGAGGATAGATAGACTAAAGGAATCGTTTATCAATACATATTAACCAATATTTACAATTTGAGCCAATATTTGCATAAATATTTGAAAGAGTTCTTTTCATTTTGCTCTCTGTCTCAGATGATGTGTCCAGGCATCCAGATGGCAAGTCTGGATTGGCTAATTCCTGGGGAAGGGATAATCATTATGAGAATGGGCCCTGGTCGGGCATGGAGAGGTGGCATGGTGATCCCCACCCTTTCCCAAATCCAAATCTCCGTCCTCATCACTATGAATCTTGGAATGGTGCTCCGGGAGTTAACCCGCCCGTTGGCGTATGGTATAGAGGACCTCCAGCAACTCCTTATGGAGCACCGGTTGCTCCTGGTGGCTTTTCCATGGAACCATTTCCGTACTATTGTCCTCCGGTTTCAGCACCTGGTCTTGCCAACTCACAGCCAGTACAGCATCCGGGAGCGGGACCACATGGCCATCGCCCAAAGAGCGGAGATATGTATGGCCCACGTATTCCAGACTCTTTCATCCGTCCTGCTATGCATATTAGGCCCGGTTTCTATCCCGGTCCAGTGCCCTATGAGGGTTATTATGGTCCTCCTCCAATGGGCTTCTGCAATCCAAATGAACAAGATTTCCCATATATGGGAATGGCCGCGGTGGGTCCCCATGCTTACAACAGGTACCCGAATCATAATGCTGCTGATATAAATAATTCCCAAGCCAAATCTTGTGAAGGGACAACACCTGAAAAATTGGAATCCGGCCCTGTTGATGATTCTCGAGGACATTCCAAGGTCTTAGTGAAAGAAAATCACAGTTGGGATCGGAATGACGGAGAGGGAAAGTGGGGGAACAAAGTAAGATCCAATTCGTCGAATCATGATAAGGGAGATTTTCTAAAATCTTCAGCAGAGGAAGATGCCTGGGGATATGATCACAAGGAGGAAGAGATGAGCTATAGAAAAATAGCACATCGCAATGACTCTTCTTCTCCATCATTTGAAGATAAAGTTGGCTGTATTAATCCTGGTAATGTAAAGTTTGCTGATATGAATCCGGTGATAGAAAATGTAGCTCCTCCGAGAGACCACACTTTGATACAAAAAATCGAGGGCTTAAATGCAAAGGCCCGAGCTTCCGATGTGAGGCATGGGCTTGCATCTAGTTTCTGTGCGGATGAGCCGCATAATAGAGTACAAGTTGTTGAAGCTAAGCCCAGTCGTCCAACAGATGAAGCCATTGTTGGCATGGTTCACCTTGAAAGACACCACCCTAGTGGGGTCCTCGTTCCTGTTTCATGTGATACGAGCATTCTCATGGGTGATAAAAGCATTGAAGCTGCAGTGGCCATTAGAACAACTGTCCCCAGGTTTGATTTCATTTAACGAGTATATGTACCATACTTTTTTACTCTAATTCAATTGGTAGGGAAGAGACTAATCTTTGGATTCACAGAAGAGCTACACAAGGTGTTCAAATTCAAGGCGATCATCATCTTAGAGGTAAGTTTAATAACCCGGAAGCCGATGGCTGGCGAAAGAAAAATGCTGCTTCAGAGTTTCCATCAGCTAGTTTGGAAACAACTACTGAGGTTCAGGTGCAAGTGTGCCCAGTAGTTCCGCCATCTAATGAAACGTCCAAGTCTTATATAGAAGGGAAGGATGATGTTGCGTTGCCCGCTTTTGATCATAGTGATAGCCAGGTATGCGGTTCTCCATGTATGCAGCCATGTCAAATGTGTTTCATGTTGAGATGTGTCAACTATGGAATGAAGTGGTATGTTTAATATCGGCTGATATGTATTGGTATCAAGGCCTCCTTTGTGCTTATATTTCCCGATACCTCAACAAAATCATGATATATCAGCCGATATTTCCTCTCAATTACGATTATTAGAAAAGTTGTGTTGCAATACCAATATTTTCATCGATTGCTTTCACCTTAGGCGTACAAAATTCAATTTTGCTCAATTTGTACTTGCCAGCGTGCTAAAATGCGAGAGATAGCCAAGCAGAGAGCTATACAGCGACAGGAGGAGGAGGAAGAGCGCACAAGAGAGCTGAAGGCGAAGGCACTTGCAAAACTGGAAGAGTTGGACAGGCGCAGTGCTAACCAAAGCAAAGAGGGTTCAATTCAGAATTCAGAAAATGTTGCTAGTCATGGTTCTGGTCTTCATAAGCAAGAAGAAGATGAAGAGCGGCCTGGTTTAAGTTTTGACACTGAGCTATCAAGGGCAGCTTTGACTCAAAGTTGCAATGCTGAAGGAGAGACAGGTGAAAGAAGTGCAAGCAAGGTTCTCGAGTCTGCTGTTACTGTTTCGCAGCAAAATCAGCCATTGCTAACATCACAAGAAGGAATTTCAACTCAGCACAAGAAGCGAGTGGGATACAAACAGAGTGTTCCATTTGAAAAGAGTCCAGCCGAAAAGTCAATTTCTGCAACTTTGGGAGATTCATTGTCAAAGGAAGGTAGCGGTACCATTGTGAGTGCATGTGATTCAAACCTTCCTGTTGAATCACTTGCCATTTCTGAGCCATCAGTTCATCATAGAAGAAAGAACAGCAGAAGTGTGAAGAACAAGCATAAGTTGGAAGAGTCATCATCTGCTGTTCAATTACCATCAGTGCAACCACAAAAAGAATCTCATCTCGAAAGTATCACTGAAAATGTGATGCCAGATTCTTCCAAATTGGATCCGAAGTCAGTTCAATCATTAGATGATTCTAAAGATGCAATTCCATCTTCAGAGAATCACTCCTCTTTGCCCTGTGAAAACACTCATGGGAGAGTCACCAACTCCTGGAAGCAGCATCCGAGAAAGAACCCTAGAAATGCCCCGGCTAATAGATCATCGGAGATATCACATGGCAACAATGCTGTTGTGTGGACCCCAGTGCGGTCACTGAGTAAAGTCGAGGTCATAGACGATACCAACCTGAAAGCTGCTGAATCTGCTGCTGCTCCTGCAAAAAGTGATCATTTAGTGCATAATACTTCTAGAAGTAGAAGGGCAGAGATGGAGAGATATGTTCCTAAGCCTGTAGCCAAAGAACTTGCTCAGCAAGCAAGTGTTCAACAGTCTTCATCTCCTTCGGTAGATCAAATGACAAATGTGGAATCGAAAAATACAGATAGTAAGCCTCGAGGTGTGACAAATGCTAGCATGAACATGCAAACATCTCCAGAGCTGCTGCAAACACCAAAGGCCAATGAAGAGTTGCTGGCAGGACAAGCACCGAAACCCGACGAATGGAATGATGGCTGGAACACTTTTGATGAGAATGTCACTGCTCCAAGAGTCGGGTATCTGGCGGTGAAATATCAGGGGTTTTCGGGAAGAGGGAAACAGAATTCATTCAGAGGGAACAGAGGAAGTGGGACCTGTCATCATACTTTAGACCCAAAAAATTCAAAGGACTCTCAAAGTTTGCATGTTGATACAGTTCAAACCGAAAGGACCGCCTCTTCGAAAGAAAATCGTGTTGTCGGACATTGGCAACCTAAGTCTCAGGTCTACGTAAATGACAATCGTGATGTGGATCCTCCATCAAAACACAAGGAAGATACTTCTGCAGATATTACCGAGCCACTTCCTGTTCAATGCGCATCTGGAAAAACTGATTTGTATGGAAGGCAGAATGAGGGCCGTCGAGAAACCCGGGGGGAAAGGAAAGCCGCCCCACTCGAGGGACATGATTCTCATGGAGATCAGAGCTTGAATGTGCAAGACGACAAGCAGCAACATTACAGTAACCGGGACAGGCGAAGGCAGAATCCACAGTATGAATACCAGCATGTCAGGCCGTACAATACCAGCAAGTCAAACAACTCTGAATCACAGACAGATAATCTGAATATGGGTGGTCCAAGGTTCCGGGAGCGGAGGCACAGCCACTCGAGGGGCAACGGAGGGAGTTTTTATGGGCGCGGCAAAGGGGAAATTCTCAAATAGATGGCAGCTGTGAATGAGGGAATGACTGGATTCGAAGTGGGGGACCCCTCCTTATGAGGTAATGTTACCACCATATATGCAAAGATTTGTGTTTTGGGTCTAAGTTTGAATTTTGAAGGGAGTCTGTGGACTGCTTTCAATCGTGCAGGTTAGCGGTCAAGCCAGATCATTCAGGAACAGTTTCATTTGATTGGTTGCAGGATCGCACCTAATGGTTTTTTTTTTTTTTTGGTTAATTTTTTTTAAATCCATGGATTTTTCGTTGGTGCTCTTCTGCTTGATTTGGTAACAGATTGTCTCGTGTGTTACCTGTAACATGACCCTTTTTTTTGCCCGTGTGTCCATGCATATGTGGCAATGCTCACTCTCTCTGTCCTTCCTGTATGTTAGCTCCCATATCCATGGACGGCTAAGATTAAATGTTGAAAAAATGAGTGGTTGATATTAAACAACTATTAAAGTGCCCATTTTACATGTGAAAATGCTTCCTCCCTCGGTGACACCGGTCCAAGGGGATAAATAATATTAGCCATAGTGAACTTCTATAACAACCCATGAGTAGTGTTACAACATCGTTTAAAAATTCTAACCTAAGTATCCTACTTATCTATTTATTTATGTGTAAATATGTTAGTATAGGTGGATAGATATAATGTTTTGTTATTTGATAGTGTCTGAAAATTGTCTAAATAATTTTTTCTTATAAATTTTCATCATAAATATGGTAAACTCACGTTGAGACCTGATGGGTATATACAGCATAACCGATCAAAAAAAAACTGTTTAAATCGTTTTGTCTTATTAAGGTGGTTGTCACGGGTATTTTTTGGCCGATGGTTATTATAGAGAAAAATAACCACATTCACCGCGAAAAGATAAGAGGGGAGAAAAGAGGCTAGCCTTTGATCATCCCTGGAGGCCTGTTTGAGAGGAATAAAAGGGGAAGCTTTGCCGATCGGTCTTCTTTAAGCCATGTGTTCCGTTCAGAATATAATCATCCATCCAAAAAAGTCAGCTCTCATTCCAGAATATTTATCCTCTTTCAAAAAAATTCTCTATCTATTCTTGGAAGTATGACTTCCATCTATGTTCAATTAACTGCATATGTATCATCTATTTATCTTTCTATATTTTTAGAAAGACATCTGACTTGAGCGTCGGAGGGTTTACGGTGAGAGTAATTTTCGTCGACCTCTGACATTTTGTTTTTAATTGTATTGTAGATTCAATTTGCGGTCCTTGATTTGTAGGATAATCTGAATTTTTGATATGCACAACCTATACTTTTTAAGTGAGGAAAAAAAACTTATATTTATAAGATCTGGCTAGGCAAAATTAGAGAACACTTGAAATTTCTACACCCAAAATTAAAATGAAAAATTAAAAAAAAAAAAAAAAATTCTGCCATGCATGGATGCATGTATCTCATCATACAAAATGGCCCTTTCATGCCAAGTACAAGTAAAGATAGCTTTGGAACTTCATCTCCTCTTCCCCCTCTTCACCCCCATTTCAGCTGGGGTAAATTTGCCGTCCGTACAAAAGATGAAATGATGAATCCTGCAAATTTACAGAATTTATATGAATATAATAACATAATTAAATATCACATTACACTAGGATATTTTATTAGTGTTTCAATAATATTTCTTATTTTATTTTTCAAAAAAAAAATCTAAAAAAGGATGAAAAATAAATTAAACCTAATGTTTACAAAAGCTAATGAACTTGCC
>JAOVVI020008174.1:4202-14361 GCA_028571085.2 Nepenthes alata
CAAGAATGACTCAAAGCCTTTTAGTACAAGGCCCTATCATCATCGATACTACCAAAAAAGTGAGACTCAGAGGGTGGCATTAGAGTTGTTGGAAACTATACTAATCCGACCTAGCCAAAGTCCTTATTCATATCCGTTCTCTTGATACAAAAGGCCAATGCAAGTTGAAGGATGTTCATTGGTTATTGAGCCTTAAACAATGCCATGGTCAAATATAAGTATTTGATTCCGATAATTGACAAACTCTTAAAAGAATTACATGGGGCCACTATTTTTTCTAAACTGGACCTAAGGTCGGGACACGATCAGATTAATTGACAAACTATTAGATGAATTATATTGAGCCACTATTTTTTTCTTAACTGGACCTCAGGTTGGGATACCATCAGATTAAGATAAAGAACTCACATTCCCAAGACCACTTTTAGAGCACATAAAAGGCACTATGAATTTTTTATTATAATTTATGGGTCAGCCAGTACTTCAATCATATTCCAAGGATTAATTAACAAAATTTTTATTCATTCTCAAGTTTATACTTGTATTTTATGACATCCTAATTTTCAGACCCACCAAAGAAGCTCACGAAGAGCATTTCAAAGGTGTTACAAATTTTGGAAGACAGATAGCTTTATGCAAAATTGAGTAAGTACAAGTTCTTCCGTAAGGAAACAGATTAACTGAGGCACATGATATCTAAATGAGTACAGCCAATCACTCTAAAATATCAGCCATGCTGGAGTGGAATCCTCCCGGAACTATTAAGTCTTTGAGGGGACTTTTGGGACTCACCAGATATTACTGAAAATTTATTCATAATTATAGAATGATAGCTACCCCCTCGTAGCCCTATTATAAAAGAATGCTTTCGGTTGGTCTGATGAGGCCAAGGAAGCCTTCCAATGGTTTAAACAGGCAGTATTTAAACCCCTTGTGCCAGCTCTACTCAATTTCAAAAAAAAATTCATAATCGAGTGTGATGCCTTAGGATCAAGCATTAGTACAATGTTAATACGGGAACAAAGACTGACAAATTTCTTCAATCAAGCTCTCAAGGGGAGGACCATCCATTTTTTCAACATACGAAAATGAGCTATTGGCCTTAGTTATAGCAGTTAAGAAGTGGCGACCATACTTGTTGGTCAAGCTTTCACAATTAAGACTGATCAACAAAGCCTAAAATTTCTCCTAAAACAAAAGTTAGGGACCCCTTCTCAGCAAAAATGAATTACCAAACTATTTGGTTATAATTTTTTCATTGAGAATAGACAAAGTCGTGAGAACCGGGTGGCTGATGCCTTATCTTGCAAGGAAGAGAACCCGACTCTCATACTATTGTCATACCCAAATCTGGCCCGGATAGAAGAGTTGAAAGGATCTTATCAAACTGATTTAGAGGTTTAGGCTCTCTTACTGCAGATACAAGACGGCCAACCAAGAGACCAGGGCTTGGAAATAAAAAATGGGGTAATATTCAAAAAGGGAAAGATATTCATTGGCAAGGACCTGAGAATTAGGCAACAAGTGATGAATTGGATCCATGCCAACCATACTAGCAGGCATTCGGTTTATCATAAAACGTTAAGCCAGGCTATGGCTAAATATTGGTGCAAGGGGATGCCGGGGGGCATTAAACAATGCATTAGAAAGCGTGCTATCTGCCAAACCTCAAAAATTGACCCACAAAAACACTATGGACTACTCCAACCCTTATCTATACCTAAGACTCCTTAGTCGGACCTGTATATGAATTTTATAGAGGGTCTTCCCTCCTCTTAGCAATATGATAGCATCCGGGTCGCTGTGGATCGTTTAACTATGTATACTCATTTTATCCTTCTCACTCGCCCTCACACAGCAACTAAAGTTGCTCAAATTTTTTTTCTCAATTATATGGTTAAATTACACAGACTTGTTAGGTTCATAGTCAATAACAGGAGTGCTATATTTACTAGCTTATTCTGGAAGGAGTTGTTCAAATTGCAAAGGATTAAACTGCAATACAGTTTGGCATATCATCTCCAATCAGACTGACAGACTAAGATTGTAAATAAGAGTTCAGAATAGTACTTAATACACTATGTGGGAGATAAACCCAAGACATGGACTAAATGGTTGGTGATAGCCAAATGGTAATACAACACAAATCATCATTCCTCTATGGGGATAACCCCTTTGAGGTAGTTTATGGACCAACCCTCCTAAACTTGCTCGGTTTGTAAAGGAGACTACTACTAATGAAACTGTTGAGAGTGAATTGAGAACCCAGGACCAGATCTTAGATCTATGGAAGGAAAAAATACAAAAAACCTAGTCTCGCATGAAGCAACAATATGATAAGCATCAAATAGATAGAAAGATTCAAGTAAGGGAGTTGGTTTATGTCTACTTGCAACTGTGTTGTCAAAAATCAGTAGCTTTGTGAAGAAGCTTGAAATTAGCACATCGATATTATGAGCCTCATAAATAATTGAAAGAGTAGGAATGGTTTCTTACCATTTGGCTCTGCCCCCATTTGCAAGGATTCATCTGGTTTTCCATGTTTCGAAGCTTAAGAAACATGTTGGAACTAGATTTGAAACGACGCCTTCTCTACTGTCAGTCAGTAATGAAGGGGAAGCCTTAGCCAAACTTGAATGGGTGGTCAAGCAAAAAGCCAAAAAGACTAGAGGAAGGTGATGCGAGGAAGTGTTGGTCAAATGGAAGGGAAAAATTAAAGAGAACAATACTTGGGAACCCTCCTTTAAGCTTAAATACCCTAACCTTGTGGGCAAGGTATTTTAAAGGAGGGAGCTTTGTCATAAGCAAGGAATAAATACAGATTTTCTTCATTTGGAGGGAGCCACAGTGGCAGAGGTGAAGAGAGATTCCGTCAAAGAAGCTTTTGGGAGGAACAATGGACGTCAAGACATATAACTGGGAAGGCTCAGAATTTAGTTCCTCACAGCCATCGACGTGTCAAGCATTCATCGAGGGTCTAGTTTTGATGAACATAAGGAGGCAGAAGGTTGCAAACCAGCAGTAAAGGGACAGCCTAAATTAAACATGCAACAGCACATCTCAGCCAACCATGTGGAGTGTTGGGCACCATTGGATGAGGAAGGCATGGATTATGTTCCATGTTTTATTAAGATACATAAGCAAGAGCATGCCAGGCACGTGGGTCTATGCTGTAAAATTCGGGAGTTTGTAAATTTAACCAAGGAACATGGATATCATGTGGAGAAGTGTAGGTGTGGAGGCTATAGATCATCAGTCATTGGGTAATAACAAACTTTGTTGAAAAGAATATTTGGCAGTTAGAAAAAGGGATATTAGAAAGCCCAAAAGATATAAGGAGGAAAGAAGAAGAGAAAGGTATGCGAATGAAAATACCTTTAATGCTTAATTTTCTAGGGAGCTCACCCTTCTCAAATCACACTCTATCTTCAATTCACCTGCAATTCCATTTTTCTCTTTCCCATTCTCTCTTCCTCAAACTAATCCTTACATAATTGAATTCAAATACTTGACCTAAGTAAGGGGTAGCCAAGCCATTATGCTGCCCTTGATTTCTCCATGCTGTATTTTGTAATTTCAAAAGCAATTTGAACTATGGACATAATGACATATGAAGACTAATCTTTGAATTTTTAATGCTCCTAATCACATTTCTATGACAATCACATATATGCTCTAAATATTCTAAATAGAGACTAGCTCCATTTTGTTCTCTTCCTTTTACTTTTCTTCTTCTATTTGTTGTGGATGTTTCTGTGCATACCTTAGCGCTATGGATGCTGAATCTTTGCTATTTTATTCATCCCGTAGCTCTTCTGTTGCATTGTTGTGTGAATGCTTTGCTCCATTTGCTTGTTTTTGCCCTAGTTCTCTCTCCCAGGTTAGAAAGAGACTTTAAGCTTTCTTAAGTCCTAGCACTCCCTGTTGAACCATAGTCTGAGTGTTTGGTCGATTAATCATCTTCTTTTCTTATTTTTAAAAATTGTGCTTTTTATAGCAACATGTCTCGACTATCTTTTTGCTTATAGTTCTACCCTTTTTTCTTTTCATTTCTATGAACACTAACATCTACCTTTTCTCATTGATGTGTCTGCCTCTTTTTTCTTTGGTAAACTGCTTATTCGGGAGCTTTTTCTTATAATTAAATATCTCATGGCAATTGGAAAGAGTAAAATGGAGAATTGATTGCTAATTTTGCCTAAAATTTGCTATTTGATCAACTAGATTTCTTTCCCATAAAAACCTATAAATTTTAGTCAATAGATCCATAGCATGTCTAGCCCTAACTTTTACAAAATGTGTCATCATAGTATCACAGGCAGGTCCCATGTACGTGTCCTAGACACTGACATGTAGCCACAATCTCATGTAGGGATAAATTCTTCTCAACTTCAGCAGGGCCTTATGGCTAGTGGCATCGAAATCAATATATCGTGGCTATACAAACTAGGAGTAAAAATGCAATGCATTCTCAACCAGATACAAAGAAGAACCCAACTGCTGGCGATATACTTGCAATGATTAAAAAGAATGCAATATGCAGTGGCTGAACAGATATCAAATGTTAAGGTGCTCACATAAATTATCAAAAATCATCCCTTAGCATTTCACATCTTATTCTTGTGACTCTCAATTCGGACTTGAAGATAAGAGTTCAGGATAAATGATTCATTTTTCTTTTACATATTTCAAAGAAATTGCTAGAAACAGCATACCGAAAACTAGCTCTTGTGCCAAACAAGCTCCACATGCAGCCTAAATTCTCAGGTGTGGATGATGGACTGCAGTCACAGCATGTAGCAAAACTAGGCCATACTCGTGCCACCATAACAGCTATAGTAGAAGCTGAAAATCAAAAGAAAAACCACCGTCAGTCACTAATTAGTTAAGGAAGAAGCACGGGTGATGGTTTTCAACCAAGTTAAAGCACATAAATGTTAGTAACTTACGACAAATCAAAAGCTATGGAATTAAATCCACCGATAACGACAGCTCTCACAAGAATATTCCAGGTAACCAAAGTTGGGAGAACCCCCCTACCAATAGCATCATCTAAGAATCCCATGGCATCTGTTATTCTATTGCAAGAACAAAGCCCCAGGAAGATAATATTGTAGGAGATGATATCTGGCTGAAGCTGGCTTCCTAAAATAGAGTCCCAGATCTCTGCTGCCTTTTTGCTGTCTCCAATCTTGTAGAACCCTTCCATAAGAGTATTGTAAGTCACAAGATTAGGGATGGAATCCCAGTTTCTCATATTCAAAAATAGCTGAAAAGCATCTCTGACTTTTCCGTCAGAACAAAGGCCATGAATGATGATATTGTGCAAGGTTACATCAGGCTTAAAACCTTTTTCTAACACTTGATGCCACAAGTGAAGAGCCATGTCTGTCTTCTTGCTTTGACAAAGACCATCCATTAACAAACTATACGTAATAATGTCAGGTTTTAGATCTTTCTCAAGCATTTCCTTCACGACTAGATAAGCATCCATAAATCTTTCCACCTTGCATAAACCATTTATGAAAATGTTATAGGTAACGATAGTTGGAAAGCAACCCTCAGTGTTCATTCCATTAAAAATTCTAATAGCACCCTGAATACAAGAAATTTTGATATACCCTTTAATTAAAGCATTGCAGACATGAGGATTCATTTTGTATCCACAATGTGTCATCTGATCAACTATGCTGACGGCTTCCTCCAATCTCCCTTCTTTACATAAGCCATCGATCAATGATGAGTAAGAATACATATCCAGATTAGCTCGATTTTCTGCCCCCCTCAAAACCGATAATGCCTTGTTCAAGTACCCATTTTTACACAAGCCATGAATCAGAACACCATACGTTGTGGAATCTGCACAGAAATCTTTGTCAGGAAGGAGATTCCATGTTGATAGTGCCTCATCCACCTTCCCATTTTCAAACATCCCCCTAATGAATATATTGAAAGTAACAATATCACAAAGATCCTCATTTCTCATCTGCTTCCACAATTCAAAAGACTCCTTAATTTTCCCAGCTCGGCAATACCCGTTTAGCATTGCATTGCATGTAACCACATCAGGTGAAACCTGAGAGTCCATCATTGATGCATAAATACTAGAAGCCTTATCGACATTCCCTGCCTTGCACAGGCCATGTATCAAACTACTATAAGTAAACAGATCCAACTTCCGCTCATTTTTCTTCATCCGATGCCAGAATCCCATACCTTCATCCACCTTACCACATCTGCATAACCCAATAATCATAATGTTGTAAGTAACCACATTTGGATAAGCAAGAGAATCTCTGGCAAGCCTATCCCACACCTCCTTTGCTTTCTCAGTCTCACCAAATTTTAAATACCCATCAATCAAAACATTATAACACAACACATCAGGACTCACACCTTTCTTGGGCATTTCGTCGAACACTTCCAATGCATCCCTTAATTTGCCACATTTCGCTAGCCCAGTAATCAAAGTCCCATAACTATAAACATCCGGATGTATTCCTTGACTCCACATCCAATCCAGAAGCTTCTTCGCCTTATCAAATTGTCTCTTCTTACACGAAAATTTAATTATGATGTTGTAAGTTTCCAAATCAGGCTTCAAGCCCAGTGTCTCAAAATACTTGAAAAATGACTCAGCTTTGTCCCATTGATTCGACGCGACAAAACAATTTAACATTGAGTTATATGATCTTATGCTTGGTTCGCAACCGAAAATTTCGGGCAGACGTTTGAAAACATCTAATGCTTGATCAACCATCGAGTTCTTAGAGTACGCCTTAATTGCTGATAAGGCAACATCTTCAGGGCATTTACAACTCTGGGCTTGAATTGATTCGAGGATACGAGAGACGTGTTTGACAAGCTTTGGATCTGCAAGTCGTCGGATTATATGTTGGTAGACGTTTGCCGTGTGGGTGTAGTTCGGTTGGTGGGTGGCAGAGTCGAAGAGAGAGAGGGCGGCGCTGGCGTTCTTTTGACATTTAAGGAGTTCGAGCAGTCGCTTTGCGGAGAGAGGGGTGGGGAGTTCGGCCATAACAGGAATCGTTGGAGTTGGGACGTCTGTGCTGGTGGAAACAGAACAGCCTTTGCTTTCCGTCCATGGCGATTTCAAAATTTCTCATTTCTGTTTTTTAGGTTTAACATGCCGTTCGATAATTGATATTTTAAATATTATTTAATTTATATATAATATCTTTTAATGAACTAACTTGATTCCTTCCATTATATTCGACATTATTTTGTCTCTAATTTTTTTCACAAGTATCTTTTTTTTTCTTTTTTCATAAGTTTCTTTTATAATACTGAATATCATAGTCAAAATATTAATATTTTAAATTATTAAATAGAATACAATTATTTTAAAAAAATATATCAAAATTACTATCAATTGAAAATATTTTATTGATATACCAAATAATCATTGAGATGCTCACTAATCTTAGGCAAGATATTTTTTTAATATTTAATAATATATTGGATTAATATAAATGTGATGTGTTCTGGATCTGGATTACTAACGAATTAATGAGCTATTTGATTAAATATCGTCCCATCACTAGCCCCATGCATGAGGTTTGAATTCTTAAACACTGGTATGTTCATTGATGGGACATCACTTGTCCTTTTTCTCTTTCGTCCATTTCCTTGGTTGCCTTCTAATTCCACGTCTGCCAATTCTAGCGTGATTCTCTGTACCTAGCAATTTGCTATGGATTTGTTGGTATAGGAATTTTCGTCATTTAATGGCTTGTCGATCCTTTCGCGTGCTATAAATTGAGGGGCTTGCTGTGCCATGCATTGCACCCCGCTTTCATTAGTCAAGTGGCATGGGAACCCAAAATCAACTTGAGGCTTGAGTTGCCTATTGTTAGGATTGAAGGGAACTCATCTCCGATGTTCGAAGGTGTCATCCTATGATACACGAGAGATCTACTTTGGTCACCCATTTTCATGTGGGGAACCGCTTTGGTCACCCATTTTTGTGTCTATTCTAGAATCAAGCCTACTACTGTTCTTTAGTGGGGCGAGGCTTTTCTTTCGTTGTGTCCCTCATTTAGGCAATGGCTTGCCTTTGGAATGGGTCGTTGTTCTCACTCCTTAGGAACTGCTATTCTTGCAAGTCATATTTTGTTGTCTATCAGTTGCACGTCGTTCTCTCGCTCGAGCTCCTCTTGTTGCTTGCTTATCTATGAGTCTGTTGCAGTTTAGTTGAGCAAAATTTTCATACCCGGATCATCATTTTATGTACTCTCTTTTTTCTTTTTTTCGTTATCATCCCCTTTCTTGTACATCTACCCCGTACTTTGTAAAAAGAGATTAATGAATGGAATTAGCAAATATTTTTATCTATATTGTTTGCTTCTTCGATTATTTAGATATCGTTCTTTTCTCTTTTTTTTTTATGCTGAACTGGATCGCGTGCCTGTCAATCCAGTTTGAGGTCAGGTTAGATTGAGGGACTTTCAGTCTAGTCTAGCGTTGGACTGCTATCAATTCATTCTAAAATTGGATTGGCTTCCATGCGCCCATCAATCCGCTCTAAAGCCAGACTGAATTGTCGACCTGTCAATCTGATTTGAAGCCAAATTGGCCATGGGCCTGTCAAATGGACCGAATGTTAGATTAGATCGCTGATCAGTCAATTCGGCCAGACAACTAACCAAATCACTGACCAGTAAAACCAGCTGGACACCGGATTGGATCACAGACCAGTCTAACATGTTGGGAGTTAGATTGGTTCACCGACTAGTCAAACCAGCTGGATACAAGACTGGATCCAGATCAGTAGGATAGGCCGGGCATCAAACTGGTTTGTTGACCAGTCAAACCGACTAGATGCCATATTGGATCCAAATAAATAACACAAGCTAGGTGATGGACTCGATCGTCGGCATGTCAGTCTAGTTTTGGGTTCATCACAACTGCTCACTACCAATTTGTTGTCTTCGAGAAGTGGGGCACAGTGGCTTGGGAGGTTGTGCCCCTTTGATATTTGGGCAGGTTATCATTATTGCCGCAGAGCAATTAACGTGCCTTAACGCCTTCCGATGCTGGCACGTGTCCGGGTCATCATGCCCATGACTTTTCGAGGCGTCATTTCAAATTTCAAATGACAGCTTGCATAAAACAACGCCTTTTGTCATTTTTTCCATCCTTCTTTCTTCCCTCAAGATGATTTTTCCTCTAGTTTTGCTGTTCAATTTCTTCGAGTCTTGCATTCCCTCATCTCCATGACTTCTAGTATTGGTGTGATTCATCTAGTTCTTAACACCGCCGATATTACAGCATTTTATGTGCAATATAATGTTCCAAGCATGATTTCATTCGGGGTACTAGCGGAGTATGATAGAGCCTGTTCTCTTTTGAATAGATTCATCACCATTTACGAGCCCCGCCTGAGGAGCGGTCTTCCCTTCCCCTTTCTGTGAGAGTTGTATGAATTTTAGAGGATCTGGGAGTTCCAATCACGAGATTTCATGCCAATACCGTGAAATATTTGAGCTATCGTTGTGTATTCTTTCACCACCACAAGTATACATTGAACGTAGTGGCCGTAAAGATAATCTTCCGATTCTACCAAAGTGGAGACTGAATTTCACTGTCTCTTAGAGATTTACATACAAGTGGGGGGATCCTTAAGTCTGTAAAGAATTAAAAGGACCGGTTCTTCTTCGTAAATGTCACCTTCAACTGGGCCATCTCAGATGAGTGGGGCAATGTGCCAACGTCCTTCACCAGCAAAGCTTCACACGAGGAGGTAGATTCCATTAGGTTGCTAACATATTTGGTTTGAGTAAATACTAGCTTCTTTAACAAGAATGACCACCTTCTGTCTATTGAGGTGCTCTCACTTGCCAAGTGGAAGTTTCTATATGGGGTAAGGAGCCACCGCTCCGCCACCCGCTCAATCCAAAAGGAAGGTTAGAAATTTGTACAACATGGATCCTTTTGAGGGCACATCTCGGTGGCAAACGGCATCGTCATCGGCCTCTTCATCTTCTTTTCTCGCCCTGAGCTTGGCAATGGCGAAGCGGATGTGGGGCCTAGGCGAACTGTCTAGAGGACTGATCCCCATCACACTTCCTTCAGTTGTTGGAACCAAGGAGGAGGGAGTCGGGGTTGCTGTGGCCAGTGACTCCCCGCTCTTCCTACAGGG